>PVIU01013924.1:0-53914 GCA_004026605.1 Ondatra zibethicus | reverse complement strand
TTCTCAGTTTCAGGAGGTCCCATTTGTTCATTGTTGCTCTTATTGTCTGTGCCCTTGGGGTTTTACATAAGAACTGGTCACCAGTGCCCACGTGCTGCAGGCTACTTCCCACTTTTTCTTCTATCAGGTTCAGTGTGGTTAGATTTATGTTGAGGTCTTTAATCCATTTGGACTTGAGTTTTGTGCAGGGTGACAGATATGGGGCTAATTTCATTCTCCTACACGTTGACATCCAGTTATGCCAGCACCATTTGTTGAAGATGCTTTCATTCTTCCATTGTATAATTTTATCCTCTTTGTCAAATATGAGGTGTTCATATGTTTGTGGATTAATATCCGGATCTTCGATTCGATTCCATTGGTCAACATCTCTGTTTTTATGCCAATACCAAGCTGTTTTCATTACTGTAGCTCTGTAATAGAGTTTGAGGTCAGGGATGGTAATGCCTCCGGCAATTCCTTTATTGTATATGATTGTTTTGGCTATCCTGGGCTTTTTGTTTTTCCATATGAAGTTAGTTATTGTTCTCTCAAGGTCTATGAAGAATTTTGTTGGGCTTTTGATGGGGATTGCATTGAATCTATAGATGGCCTCTGGTAGAATTGCCATTTTTACTATATTGATTCTTCCAATCCAGGAGCATGGGAGATCCTACCACATTTTTCTTATCCATTCTTCGATCGAGGGGCATTTAGGTTGTTTCCAGGTTCTGGCTATGACAAACAAAGCTGCTATGAACATAGTTGAGCACATGTTCCTGTGGCACGATTGAGCATCCTTTGGATGTATTTGGATATATAACCAAAAGTGGTATTACTGGGTCTTGAGGAAGGTTGTTTCCTAATTTTCTGAGAAATTGCCACACTGACATCCAAAGGGGTTGTACCAGCTTGTATTCCCACCAGCAATGCAGAAGTGTTCCCTTTTCCCCACAACCTCCCCAGCATAAGTTGTCATCAGTGTTTTTGATCTTGGTCATTCTTACAGGTGTAAGATGGAATCTCAGAGTTGTTTTGATTTGCATTTCTCTGATGACTAAGGATGTTGAGCACTTCCTTAAGTGTTTTTCAGCCAATTTAGTTTCCTATGTTGAGAGTTCTCTGTTTAGGTCTGTATTCCATTTTTCATATTGGATTATGTGTTGTTTTGGTGTCCAACTTCTTGAGTTCTTTGTATATTTTGGAGATCAGACCTCTGTCTGATGTGGGGTTAGTGAAGATCTTTTCCCATTCTGTAGGCCGTTGTTTTGTCTTGTTGACTGTGTCCTTTGCTTTACAGAAGCTTTTCAGTTTCAGGAGGTCCCATTTATTAATTGTTTCTCTCAGTGTCTGTGTTGCTGGGGTTCTATTTAGGAAGTGGTTCCCTGTGCCAATGCATTCAAGTGTACTTCCCACTTTCTCTTCTATAAGGTTCAGTGTGGCTGGCTTTATGTTGAGGTCTTTGATCCATTTGGACTTGAATTTTGTACATGGTGATAGATATGGGTCTATTTTCATTTTTCTACATGTTGATATCCAGTTATGCTAGCACCACTTGTTGAATGTGCTTTCTTTTTTCCATTTGATATTTTTTTTGCTTCTTTATCAAATATCAGGTGTTTGAAGGTGTGTGGATTGATATCTGGGTCTTCTATTTGGTTCCATTGGTCCTCCTGTCTGTTCTTATGCCAGTTCCAGGCTGTTTTCAGTACTGTAGCTCTATGGTAGAGTTTGAAGTCAGGGATTGTGATGCCTCCAGATGTTCTTTTATTGCCCAGGATTGTTTTGGCTATCCTGGGTTTTTTGTTCTTCCAAATGAAGTTGAGTACTGTTCTTTCGAGGTCTTTGAAGAATTTTGCTGGGCACAGAAGAATATTTTTAATGTTATTATTATCATGTGTGAGGGTGCAGAGAGAGGTCAGAGGACAAGTTCTAGGAGTTGGTTCCTCCATCACTGTAGGTTCCAGTACTCATAGACCCTCAGGCTTCTATAATGAGCAGTCACCTCGTGAGCCCTCTGATTGGTACCTGTTTGTGTTTTTGAGACTCAGTTTTCCTACAAAGTCTAGGCTGGCTTGAACTGTTGACCTGCTATCCTCTGCCTCCTAGAGATTATAGGTTTGTGATACCATGACTATTTCCTAACATACTCTTGAATCCTTTGTTCCATTGTGAACACTTTCCCACCCCTTTAAAATTTTTAAAAGGGAATATTTTCCTTTATTACAAATATTCGTACTGTCAAATACAAAAATACAAATCATTGCATAACTATACTCTGATAGCTACCTCCTCACTCAGGTGTTTGAGTTGCACTGGCCACCCCAGAAACACTTAAAATTTAAAAAAGTTATTTGTATGTGTGTGTTTGTCTGTGTGAGTGTATACGATGTGAGGGTAGGTGCCCATGGAAGCCAGGAGAGACACAGGGGCCCTGGAAGCTCAAGGCACAGGGAGTTGTGAGCTGCCTGACACGGGGGCTAGGAACTGGACTTGGATGCTCTTAACCGCTGAGCCATCCCTCCAGCCCCCAGAAGCATTCTTCTAAAAATATAGCCACCCTCTTGCTGCTGAAATTGGTTGCCCTCATCATCAGGTTGCCCTGAATCATTCCTTGGATTTTTCTTTGCATTTTTGTCATCTATTGTACATCTAAATATTAGCATGTGTTACCTAAGAATGCCTATTAACTGATTTAATATTTCATCATATAAAGACAGAAACATACAAGTATAACTGATTGGATTATTTACCTTTCTCCTTGGCAGTTCATTTTAAATTTTGTCTTTTCATTAGCTGTCTGTTGATAACATTTTAGGTTGAAGAAGGGATTAAGTGACAGTTCTTCCTACTCCTGTCCCCCAGTCACACACCTGTCCATCTCTGTGACCAGTCCCTAGGATGTTTATCCCTTATGAAAAGCAACATTTGAGTTATGTGGAGTTTTTACAGCTTTAATGCCCTTATCTCTTAAAACTTTATTTTTAGAAAAGCATTAGAAAGGGCGATTTTTCTTTTATTTTAAGCTGACATAGTTTGTAGAGTAAGACGTATAGATTCAACCGTAGAGTAATCGTCTGTAGCTTTGAACAGCTGTGTGAACTGACAGTGACTTCTCATAGAAGGGAGGCTAGAATCCAGTTCACTGTAAACCCTGCTGCTGTGTGTCTCTCTGCTTGACCACAGAGCAGAGACCGGAGTTGCCTCATCCCTCATCTCTTAGGCAGAATAAAAAGCTCCAGTGATTTCTTATGTTTTGCCCGTCATATTAGTAAGTCATGTTCTGACAGTGTCATAGATTATGGGAAAACGCACAGATCAGTTTTAATGAACAGAGGAATTAGCTATCCTGTAACTCACCTGAGTAATGGACCATTTATGTGAATTATGAGGTTGTAAGAAACCAAAGTATATTCTGCTTCACCTTTAAAAAGTGAGAGAGATGACATGATGGCATTGGGAGTAGAGGCCCTTGCATTGGAGCCTGAGGATCAGAGGGTACGAGTTTGGTCCTCAGTTCACAAAGTGGTATGAGAGAACTGACTCATGAGAGTTGCCCTCTGTCCTCTATACTTGGACTGTGGCACTTGCTTTCCTGCCTGTAAATGAACACACACATGCACACAATTTTAAAAAGTGCTAAAGAAGTCAGAGACTTCTCCTTGGGCCGAAAGCCTGGAGAACCAGGCCTTAAAATGATAAGAACAACCTTAGGAGAACCAGGAACTAGGGCCAACTATAAGCAACTCATTCTGAAATCAGATTTGGATATTACCAGGTTCTAGTGTTCCTGATCATGGACCAGGAAACTCTACTGCTAGAGCCACCCATCATGATGTTATCAGGTATCAAGAGCAATAGTACATTGATTGGTGCGTCAGTGGATTATGATAGAATCATTACATTTTGGACCAAGCCTGAACAAGTTCAGAAGGCAAAAATAAATTACATGCCCTCTGATCTAAACCTATCTATATGTTGCCTTTCTCCGTTGCACAACTCTTTTCCCCCAGCTAGCCAGCTGGAGGGGAGGAAAGTAGGTGGTTTCCTATGATTAAGTGATAGAAGAGGAGATAATGGTTCTCAGCTTGCACATGGATTCTCACAAAGTACTGCTTGAAAACAATTTGTCACCACATGATGACCCCACCTAGAGAGGCAGGGACAGTTTTGGAAAGACCCACCACCATCAGCAGTGCTTGAAGAGCAGAATTAGTCATTAAGTTATCATGGAGGTTTTTTTTGGCATGGATATATCAAGACTATGGCGTCCTGACTTGTGCTGTGGGCTGCACAGGAACAGCATTGGAAGACTGTGCTTGCAGGATGCTTTTGCATCGAGTGCTCTGCTTCCTTCGTGCTAGCTTCTTTTGTATTCCAGAGAAATGTATAAGGTGGAGCAAGTGAATTGGTGCCTTGGGCTCTGCTTTGAGGAGATGCAACCACTCTGAGAAGTTCACTGAAATATTTTTGGGCAAACACAACTCCTAGATCAAATATACATGCTGTGCCCAAGTCATGGCATATATCCAACATTAGTTCAAACTATTTATCTGGCCGTTTCCCTTATTTTAGAACAAAACAAAATGAGGCTAGTCTCTCTCTCTCTCTCTCTCTCTCTTTCTCTCTCTCTCTCTCTTTGGTTTTTCGAGATAGGGTTTCTCTGTGGCTTTGGAGCCTGTCCTGGAACTAGTGCTTGTAGACCAGGCTGGCCTCGAACTCACAGAGATCCGCCTGCCTCTGCCTCCCGAGTGCTGGGATTAAAGGCGTGCGCCACCACCACCTGGCTGACTTTCTTTTACTAATTAATTTATTTTTTTTAATTTCATTTTACATTCCAACTGCAGTTTCCCTTTACCCCTCCTCCTGCCCTTGCTCACCTCCTCCCCAGCCCACCCCCTACCTATTCCTCTCAATAGGTAAGAGCTCGCATGGGGAGTCAGCAAAGTCTGGCACATTAAGATGGGCCAGGACCAAGCATTAAGGCTGAATATGGCATTCTACCCTAGGGAATGGGCTCCAATAAGTTAGTTCATGTACCAGGAGATAGATCTTGATACTGCCAGGGACCCCTCAGATAGTTCAGACTTCACCACTGTCTCCCACATATGGAGGACCTAGTTCAGTCTCATGGAGACTCCACAGCTGTTGGTCTAGAGTTCACAAATTTCTACGGCTTGGTTCAACTGTCTCTGTAGATTTCTCCATCATGATCTTGACCTCTCTTGGTCATATATTCCCTTCTACCTCTCTTTGATTGGATTCCTGGGAGCTTGGCCTATTGCTTGATTGTGGATCTCTGCATCTGGTTCCATCAGTTGCTGAATGAAGGCTCTGTGATGTATTGGGCTATTCACCAATCTGATTACAGGGGAAGACCACTTCGGGCACCTTTTCCTCTTTGCTACGACTCTTAGCTGGGGTTATCCTTGTGGAATCTTGGAAATTTCCCTAGCACCAGGTTTCTCCCTAACCACATAGAGGCTCTCTCTATCAAGGTCTTTCATTAATCTCCCACTCCCTCAACCATACTGTTCCTTGTTTTCACCTCCCCTCCCCTCCCTTTTTGGTGACTCTCAATTATATCAGTTCTCTGAAAGCACGTCTGCTAGTTTAGCCACCTGTAACATACCAGGCTAGCAATCAAAGACAGGAAACAGTCTGAATAAGCTAGATGAAAAAATTGTTTTATCAGCAAAGCAGGGAGGAGGAAGCTCATTTTCTAGCTCCAAGAAAAGTCAATGTGCAATTAAAACTTTATGTTTTTTCTCAGAACCCTTCCAAAGCATTTCTTTATTTCTCATATGTCTGCTCTGTCAAGTACCTCAACAAACACTGTGGACTCCACTCACCTCTCCTCTGCTCCCTGATGAGCCTGAAGTTAAACAATTGCTGAGGTTCTCCTTTGGGTTAGCGTTGGGCACCATTTCCATTAAGGGTTTTGAGCCACTCCTCGTTTCAAGGAAAATATAGGAAGGCACCGTTGCCTTTTGAAAGAGATACAGCATAGTGACAGCCTTCCTTGACTCTGCCTTATGATGCTTGGAAGAGATCGGGGAAGACAAATTGACCTGGTGGAAAAAACAGCTACCAGCAGGGAGATTCGAAATGTGAGATGAGTCAGGTACTTTAGATGGGAAAGGGCAGGAAAGAAAAGAAAGAGGGTGACTAGTGGGCCAACTGCTAGTATGGAAATGAAGCAAAGCAGGTGTGATGAAAGACTCCCATCATATCTGTTGTGACTACCTGCCAGCAGGTAGAAACCTTTGTTAATTATCTTACAGATTCCCCCAACCTTTCCATCCTCCGAATTCTCAGCTTAAGAGAAATCAATGATCCCTTCCGCTTACATTAGCTGTTAAAATTATCAAACAGTGAAAGGGAACTTCCTGGGCTTATAGAATGTTTTTCTATGTACTGAATTTCACTCCATGCTGTACTCCGCAAAGCTTCAGGTATTAGCCTATCTAGGGTGACAAGGAAATGAGGAAAAAACAGACACACAAACACTTGTACAGAAAAGCTGGATGGGGTGGGTTGTGCTCCATCCAATGGAGGGCAGGAACTGTTGCCACAGAAACCTGTAACTTCAGTCAGTTGTCTCATACGTCTGAATCGAGGAGGCAGGTTTATGGTCCACAGCTGAGCCAGGAGGCAGGCTTCGCTAATCTCGGTGGGCAATTTCTGTAGGATCTCAGGCTGCCATCATCTAGGGGAAGCTGTGGTTGATAGTTTTTGCACACACTGGTTGATCGTTTGTAAAGATTTATATTTAAACCAGAGGAAGGCTTTGAATTTCCCGTGAGCCATACCTGGGGAGGGTTTTGCCATTTTCTTGGGTTGGAGGCACTGGGATCCTTGACATGGCCATGGTCGTCAACAGCATACATTCACTCAACTACCCCACAGCCCAGGCTGATGGAGGACTCAGGAGTCTCCTGCCTACTGTGCCAGACCTACAGCATGATCTTAGAGAATTTTCTACTTAATTGTCCTGGTTAGGGCTTCCATGCTGTGACAAAAGACCATGAGCAGAGCAATTTGCAGTGGGAAGGCTCTATTTTATTTTATGGTTCCAGAGACAGCGCATTGCTGAGGGGTTCAGGACAAGACTTCGAGCAGGGAAGCCTGCTGCTGCTTACTTGCTTCTTCCTCCTGGCTTGCTCAGTCTGCTTTATCAACAAACACAAGACCACCAGCCAAAGAGTGCCACCGTCCACAGTGAGCTGGGTTGTCCACATCAATCATTAATGTAAAACCTCACAGACTTGTCTACAGGAAAATCTGGTCGAGGAACTTTCTCAATCAAGATTCCTTCTTTCCAGGCATGTGTAGGTTTGTGTCAAGTTGACAAAAAAACCAAGCAGAACAATTGTGAATTACTAATAAGCAATTATTAAAATAGTTAAAAAATAAGTAATGGCTTATGGGAGATTTGTAACTGTGGCTTCCCATTCTTCATTTCCTTTTGCTAACAAGACAACATTTCTTTTAAAGGAAATCATGACATTGTTCTTTTATACTCAGCCAGTGCTCAACACCATTGCTAAAGTTTAAGCTGAAGTTAAGCAAATTAGAAGTTTCAGTCTTTGGTAGAGGGTTAAAGAGAGGAAGTAGCAGGAATGTCTTCTGGGCATGCGGGGCTGGTTTTGGTGAGCATGAAGCCATTGCTATTGACTGCAGATGTTGGACCACTGAGAGCCTTAGCTTGGTGCTCTCAACACCTGGTTCTCTAGCTTTACTTCCAGGTCAGAGATTTCCCATCTTTCAGGATATTTCTTTTGCTAAATTACTTCAACTGTTTCATTTATTTTAATCTATAGGACCCCATTTCATTCAAAAGATAATCTTAACCAATTAGACAGATTAAATAAAAGTTGACTCTATGTCATGTTATACAGGACTATCCCCTGGGCCACTTTACCACTGTATTAAAGAGTCTGGTTGGGCTCTCTCAGCAAAGATCACCACAGGGGAGCTTGTTGACTGTTGATCCTTGGAAGGAGGGTCATGAGACCTCACCTGAGTATCCAGTCACTCCTCCTAAGCAGTTTTATGTAATTTATTATTTAAAAAGCACAAAACTTTTCTAGTTAAGTGTGTACTGTTGTGGACAGGGGGATGACGTTTCAAGACTATTGAGTTTGATTGGACTTGACCTCTCCCAGAAATGAAAATTGCATAGTGAGTTTAGTCACATGAAGTTTAATAGAATCCAGAGGTCAGGTTCATTTCTTCTCCTTTAGAAGATTCAGCAATATTGGTAAGTTCTGTTTGGATTGGAAGAAACCTTGATATAACATGTTTTCCAAAAGATTTATTTTAAATTGTATGTGTGTGTGTGTGTGTCTGAGTATATGCAAGTGAGTTTGGTCTTCAAAAGTCCTGATTGTTGACCAAACTCCATTTGTATCATTATCCTAAAGGGTGATCAGGAATAATCTTTTTTTTTTAAATCAAAAATGAGCTTCAGATATAGGGATCAAATAATCTTTCTCTTCAATTGCTAAAATGAGTAAGCCAGAAAGGAAATACCTCCCCAGCCTCTTGAAGCCACTCTGAGACAGAATCTTCCATTTTAGATAGAGTATTCCCCAACTCCATTCAGCTAGGCTTGCCAGCAAGCTTCAAGGATTCTTTGAGATTCTTTGAGAACAGGGAATATATATATATATATATATATATATATATATATATATATATATATATATATGTATATGTATATATATATGTATACATACACTAAGCACAAATATATGGATGCTTTGTGTATCAACTTTAGTAGAGAGGATCTCAGCTACTTGCTAAGTGGGATACTGACACAGTTGCTCAGCTTCTTTGAGATGTAAATAGAAATAAAATAGAGTTAAAATTTTTTTTGCATGAATGTGAGATCAAATTATATAATCCCTGTAAACAATTAAATCCAAGACAGATTACTGTAAATTCTTAATAAATATAAACTACAGTTATAACAATGAAACTGAACAGGATATGTACATATATGAAATTATCAAAATATTAAAAGTTAAATTTAATTTGAAAATTCCTAAGTCTACAAAATGCTAAAAGGCAATAGAGAGAAAGCAAAATAAAAGTTTTATTTATGAAGTTTTTTTTTTCTTTAAAAGTGGAGCAGAGAGATTTTTAAATTTTCTGAATGCTACACCTCTGGAGAAATTGGATCATAAGCCATTCAGTAACTGCTGGGATGGCAATTCTCAGAGCTTTTAAAATAGGAGTTTACAACTGCACTTAGAGATTTAAACCACAGAGTGACAGAGACAAATGTGCTAGACGTGTGTCATCATTCCTCTTTATTTCTTTGACACAGTTACTTCTCATTGCAAATACCTGTACATTTATACATAGACAGAACATATGTATTCTGCCTACCCTGGATGGAGGACTTAGAGATTCCTTCTTTATTCCTGTTCCAAGAGTACCCAAGGTATAAAGATTCCTTTCTATTGGAAATTAAATCTATCTCTGGAGAAATAATTTTCATTTTATAAAGTTATATGTTGTAAAACTTGAGAAATCATTCCCAGGGTCCCCTTGGAAATGAGTCATAGAAGGACTGAACTCAAATCTGAAGCAGCCATTATTCATGGGGCTCAAGCCTGTCAGGCTAACAAGCCAGATTGCTTTATTAAACGCAGAGGGCAGGAAAAAGTGAGAGATCCACAGCCCATGTGGGCAAGGTCAAGAGAGCAGGGTCCCTCCTCCTCAATAAGGAGGACACAAAAGCCTGTGCACACCATGGTCAATGTCAGGGAACCTAGGTTAAATACACCTAGCTTAAATACTGAAACAAAATTATTAGACTGAAACCCTGGAGCCTGCTGCAGTGTTAACCCCAAACAGCCAGGGTTGAAAATGGGATGTTTCTTCCATACAAACTGAAGAGTTGGGGGGAAGGGGAAGAAAATGTGTGCTGTAGCTTATAAACTTAGCCAAACTTCTGCATTTGTTTCATGAGATTTGGGTAAGATGTCTCTGTTCATTGCACTCTATGCTTCTGCATTTCCAACAGTGAGTCGTTTTGTAAATTAAGTACCTATCCACTTCATTTTAAATCCGCAGGTGTCCTTGTGACCTCGATTTTCTGACAGTCATTTCTGCTGAGATAACTAACCAAAACATTCAGGGGAAAAATGAGAAAATGAATATATCAATTTCCTTATCAAACTAAAAAGGTTGATGAAGTGGCTTGGCAAATGCAGCAGATGGCAAGGCACCAGGCAAATGTCAAGAAAGACCACCAATCTTGTTTATTCCCATGAACATAATTCAAAGCAGAATATTCCATAATATCTGAGGTTCAAGGTCAAATTAATACTTCAGGCAAAAATGACACTTCTTTCTTGCTTTTCCCAGACCCAATCCTGAAACTTATTAAGCTCCAAACATTCAAACAGTGCAATAATTTCTCAGAAGCCCTTGGCCTGAAGTGTGGTGTAAGTTGTGTTTATATAGAAAACACAGTCTATTTATTATGTCTGTGTGTTTGATGAACTTTATATAGGTGTGTATTTACTTGGCAACCACTGACACTTTTTTTCCCCTGTGGGTACACACTGTTCTATGCCTGGAAAAGGTTTGTTACCTTCTGTGTGTGGCCGCCTTAAATGTCAAGGTTGCTGCTGCCATCCTATCTGGCTTAGCCAGAATAATGTGCAAAATTGCCAGCCTTGCACAAGAAATGTCTTAAGAAACAGAGTAAGATCAGAACACAAACCCTTCCAGAAGTGTTTGCTTGGGTGCTTAGGTCACACACAGCTTTAAACATGCATCAGCTACTCATGCAGTTGCTGGGAGATGCACCGTCACTGTGTAATTACCGTAGTTTTCAAAGGAATTAGCATGTAGTTACTATGAGCAACATGTTCTCGTTTGTGGAAACAATGCAATTAACTTGTCCTAGGTTAATAAATTAAAGGCAACACAGGCTCATCTAACAACTGCTGAGAGGAGGGGTTGGCTGGCACCCACGTTTGCCGTGAGCTCTTTGAACTTAATAGCCTCTGTACTCTATGGGTGAGTCCTGCTTTGGGAGAGTTCAGTACATGCCAACATTTACAAAATGGGTATTAAAGGAGGTTTGAACATGCTTGACTAGGAGAAAAATGTTAGAGGGAAAAGGGAAAATGCAGTAGGAATGATAAGCCATACATAGCACACTAATTTGTATATAAAATAGAATGGAAATAAGACATATGCGGATGTGTACGCTGGGTCCACTCTAGCATATGGCCCTTGAGAAATCCATCGGGAACTCACATACTACAATTAGGAAGACAGCCCAGTACCTGCACAATGATGCCTTGATTTTTATACTGGGCCAAGGGGCTCTTTAGCCCCTGTGTCTTCTCTCATTTATATTTAATAATAATGGTTCTAGAGTTGATTGAAAAAGGCTATTTCACATATTTTTTGAAATATTCACATATTCCAGTGGACAGTTTAATGACGAGGACTTTTTTTTTTTTGCTTTTTGTTTTGTATTCCGAGACACATTTCACTGTGTAGCTGTGCCTGTCCTGGAACTTGCTCTGTAGACCACACAGATCTCAAATTCACAGAGATCCATGTATCTCTGCCTCCCGAGTGCCGGAATTAAAGACATGCACCTCTACTGCCCAGCTTATAAACACTTCTGTTTAGGTCTCCTGTAGCATTCTGCTTTGGAATGTTTTTAGAAAATGACCCTTCACCTCACTGCTTAGGTAATAGTTGCTAAAACTGGAGGGGAACTTTAGAGGACCAAGCTCTGACATGGATCTGGCAGGTCTGGGTCTTGGTGGCATCTCAACTTTTTGGCAGTGGCATTTCATCAGTGTGTTTACCCTGAGGTTAGCTCTGAGATGCCCTAACGACTCATAAAACAGCATTTCTGATCCTGTCTGTGTGGGTGTTTCTAAAAGAGGTGATGGCTTGAATCAATAGACCAAATAAAGAAGATCCACTCTTACCAATGTGGGCAGCAAGCATCCAGTCCTCCGAAAGCCCAAATCAAACAAACAGCAGAAACAGCAAATTTACTCTCTCCACAAGTTGACTTAAGCTTCTACTAGAAAATTCTGTGTTCTCAGGCTTTTACACTTGAACTGGTTCTCAAGCTTTGGGCTTGGATTAAAACTGAGTGTCTTAGTTATTTCTCTACTGCTGTGATAAAACACCATGACCAAGGCAAAGTTTTAAAAAAGTGTTTATTTGGAATTATGGTTTCAGAGGGTTAGATTCCATGATAGTGGAACAAAGGCATGGTAACAGGAATATCAGAGAACTCATATTTTCATAGGTGAGTAGGAGACAGGGAGACACACTAGGGATGATGTAAAACCTTAAAGCTCACCCCTAGTGACACAAGTTCCTCTAACAAAACCATACATTCTAATCCTTCTAAAACTAATCCTACCAACTAGAAACGAAGTATTCAAACATATGAGTCTGTGAGGGCCATATTGATTCAACCCACCACAATGAGCTTCCTTGAGCCTCCATCTTGCAGAAAGAAAATCATGGGACTTCATTAGTCTTTATAAGCATTGAACTATCTATCTATCTATCTATCTATCTATCTATCTATCTATCTATCTATCTATCTATCCATTCATCCATCCATCTATCTATCTATTTATCATCTATTTTCTTATCTACATTTCTATCAGTCTTGTAGGCTATATTTCTCTAGAGAATCCTGAACACTCTACCACATAACATATGTGAACACCTCTCATTGGTTGGAATAATTAAGTTTAGCTTTAATGACTAGAAAGAATTGTCTTTCCTGTATCTTCTGCTTGATTGGTAAACATAAGACTGTGTACATGATCTTGACACCTGCCAACAATCTGTCCAAGAGACGAGCCGTTCAGTTACGAAGGCAGGCATTACACATTCTTGTTCAGCCACTGTCTCTCCTCTTGTCTCCCCACTGCTGTCCGTCTACTCTCAAGTTCACAGAGATGGCCCGTGAGAAAATGGTAAAGCAGCACAATTATTGCCTAACTGGAAGTGAATGAGATGCTCTTTTTTCCTGGCATTAGAGAGCCAAAGGCTCCATGCAGCTGTGTCAAAACTTCAAACCAAATATACTTTTCAACTTCTTTGAAAAATTTCATTATTTATTTATTTAAGTTTGGAGGGCACACGTAGAAGCCAGAGGACAACTTTCTGAAGTCAGTGCTCCCCTTTCACCATATGGGTTACAGGGATAGAAACCAGGTTTTTACTATCTTGTTGGCCCAAATTATTTTACTGTTTTAAAAGAACATTTTGGAGACAGTGTCACTATGTTGCCCTGGCTGGCCTGGGACTTGCTCTTAGACCAGGCTGGCCTTGAACTTGCAATGTTCTGCCTGCCTCTGCCTCCCAAATTCTGGAATTAAAGGCCTACACTATATCTGGATAAATATTTTTACTTTTGATAGAACCTTTTGCACATACATTTGGGCATTTCTTTTCCTATGTTACAGTAAGTTCAGTAATGTTTCATTGTGTTTTCTGTTCAAAACAAGACCCAAATAGTCAATCTAACATTAAAAAAGGACTTTCAAGCAGATGCCACTTTAAATTATATTTGTATTTTAAAGAAAATACACAGTTAGTTTTTGGATTAAAGGTAGATCTCATTATAGGCTATTTATATATAATTCTAACATAATCTTAAGTTGAATAAGCATGATATTCACATATTTAGCAGAGTTTATTGTTGAAATATCACTTGAAAATTAATTATAGAGCAAAAATATTCTTTGTTAGTTAAAATGGAAGATGAATTGACTCTGTAATAGTTTCATTTAAAAATAATGGCATTTTATATGTATATGTCTGGGTATATGCATACTTGTAATACATGCAAGTTTGTGGTACATGTCCACATGGTATGCTTGCACATAGAAGCCAGACTATAGCTTTAAGTGTCATTCCTCAGGCACTGCCCTTTTTTTTTTTTTTTTTTTTTTTGAGATGGAGCCTTCATTTCCCTGCAGTTCACCAAGTAAGCTAGGCTGGCCAGCCAATGGTACTGCAGAGATCTGCCTGTCTCCAACATTCCAAGAATAGGTCACAATGCATAATTTAATTTTAGAATTATTATTTCTTTTTTTACTGGAAAAAGTTTTCATGCAATGTATTCTGATCACACCTTTCCCCTCCTCTAGCTCCTTTCATATCTTTCCTACTCCCCTTCTCACTCAAAGCCATACCTATTCTCTTTCTCTTAAAGAACAAGGAACACACACACACACACACACACACACACACACACACACACACACACACAAAGCCAAAATGCAAGCAAAAGACCAATAAGACAAAAGATGCCCAAACAAAGCAGTACGAGGAAAAGAAAACCCTACAAAAATACCATTGAGTTCACTTTTCGTTTGGTGAACAACTGTGCACAGGGCCTATCCTGAAATGTGGTTTGTATACCCAATGAGACTCCACTGGAGAAAACTAATTTTCCCATTGCAGGCAAGTGTCAATTGTAGATAGCTTCTTGGTTAAGCCATGTCCACTTCCTTCTCAGTGCTGGGAGCTTATCCAGTTCGAGCCTGTGCAAACCCTGTGTGTGCTGCCACAGCCACTGAATTTGCCTGTGCATCAGTTCTGTTGTGTCTGGAAGAAGTTTTCTTAGAGCCGTCTCCCTTCTCTGGGTCTACTGAAAGAGGAAGCCTCCCCAATGACGGAGGAGCAAGGCACTGATCTATGGGTATAACAAAACATTATTATGAGTCATTTTATAATGGAGAGTGATTTTCAAACTTGGACTCTGGGATCTAACTCAGTTCCTCTTGTTTTCAAGGCAAACATTTAAACATGGAGTCATATTTCCTGCCCAATAATGTTAAAGAATAACAATGTTTATGGGCAGAAGCACAATTCAGTTGTGAAGAGTACATTGTAGTCTAGCAGATGATCTGAGGAGAGTTCTCAGCACCTGTGTCAAGTGTCTCACAATCACCTGTACCCCTAACTGCAGGGGATTGGATGTTTCTGGCCTCTGTGGGATCATGCACTCATGTGAATATACCCTCATATAGACACATGCACATAATTAAAAACAATACAATGCGTAAAATGTTTTGTATTGCCTCGATATTATTTTAGTGGTCTTTAGTTAATGCCCATTCTGCTATCTACTATAGTTGCTCTGATTGTCGGTTCAAAACTAGAAGATAAAATTTACTTTTAAATGTCTTTTCCAAAAGTTTGGTATACATATAAGGTATATCAAAAGTTTTGTCAAGACTCAACACTGGAGCTGGGCGGTGGTGGCACACGCCTTTAATCCCAGCACTCGGGAGGCAGAGGCAGGTGGATCTCTGTGAGTTTGAGGCCAGCCTGGTCTACAAGAGCTAGTTCCAGGATTCCAGGACAGGCTCCAAAGCTACAGAGAAACCCTGTCTCAAAAAACCAAAAAAAAAAAAAAAAAAAAAAAAGACTCAACACTGGAATTTTCTTTTTTCACATGGCTGTGTAAGTGGATGATGTTTGTATGTGCATTCACATGTGTGTGCTGCACATGAAATCTGGTTGTGTATATATTTGTGTGTGTGTGTGTGTGTGTGTAAACTGGCATTTGATGTCAGACGTATTTCTCCATCACTTTCCACTCTGTTTTCTTGGGTCTCCTGCTTTTCCTGGTGCTCTCCAGTTTGGCGAGTCTAGCTAGCTGGTGTGCCTTGGGATTCCTGTCTACACATTTCAAATTCTTGGATTACAGGCAAACTGACAACCCAGTCTTGCTTCTATGTGGTGCTGGGATTTGAACTCTGGTCCTCACACTCGTGTGGTAAGCATTTATCACTGAGCCATCTCCCCGGACCCCAACAGTCTTCATTTTTCAATTAGTTTAACTTTGTGCTGTAAGATTCTATTTTGTATAACAACAATGAAAGTTTATAAGCCTTAAATCATATATATTTTCTTATTTCCTTAGACATTCTTTTTTTAAAAAAGACATCTTATATAGGGCTTATTTGTTAAATAAATGAAAGAGAAGAGGTTGCGTTTATGATAAAAACTAAAAGAATGGCTGAGCAAAAAGGTGCTTGCAAAGGCTTCCTCCTTATGAAGGCATGGAACAGAGTCGTGGGCTGTCTAGGAATGGGGGTGGCTCCACAGAGTTCCATTTTTGACTACCTGAATCATGCTGGGTAAATTAGCCTCTTCTCATTTGCAAAAGGACTTAGCCCATATGAAATCAGGATATATTTAGAGCATGAAGCATTGTAATATGCATTATCATTATGACAAAAGATTTATATTCTCAACATCAAACTTCAAGACACTTCTCTTAGAAGCAATGAATCTCTGCACAGGTTATCTGTCATTATGAGTTTATCTCATCAGAAAAGCAGCTGGATGTTATTAATATGAAAAGACCTCCCTGGTGTTTAGTATTGACTCACTGATTACATAGTTTTAACATTATAGCAGTAGATGAAGAGTTTTAAAACCTGATTGCCATCAAAACCATTAGCTTAAAGGGACGTGTTCCTGACAACCACTTGTCTTCTCTAAGAGGATTGCTGTATATGATCTTGGTGACTGTATCAGACAGAACAAGTCATCGATGGGGAAATGAAAGAAACATTAGGGCATGTGAACATAATTCTTTTTTTAAATTTGATTTTTAATTGTTTTTATTGAGCTGTATGTTTTTCTATGCTCTCCTCCCTCCTTCTCCCCTTTCCTTCTATCTACCCTCTCTCAGGGTCCCCATGCTCTAAATTTACTCAGGAGATCTTATCTTTGTCTACTTCCCATATAGATCTGATCCATGGGTCCTCGTTGTTGTCTAGGTTCTCTGGGATTGTGAATTGTAGGCTGGTTTTGTTTGCTTTATGTCTAAAAGTCACTTATGAGTGAGTACATATGATATTTGTCTTTCTGGGTCTGGGTTACCTCACTCAATATGATGTTTTCTAGATCTATTCATTTGCCTGCAAATTTCAAGATATTATTTTTTTTCTGCTGTGTAGTACTCCATTGTGTAAATGTACCATGTTTTTCTTATCCATTCTTTGGTAGACGGGCATTTAGGTTGTTTCCAGGTTCTGGTTATGACAAACAAAGCTGCTATGAACATAGTTGAGCACATGTCCTTGTGGTACAATTAAGCATCCTTTGGGTATATACCCAAAAGTGGTATTGCTGGGTCTTGAGCAAGTTTGTTTCCTAATTTTCTGAGAAATTGTCATACTGTTTTCCAAAGTGGCTGTACCAGCTTGTACTCCCACCAGCAATGCAGAAGTGTTCCCTTTACCCCACAACCTCTCCAGCATAAGTTGTCATCAGTGTTTTTGATCCTGGTCATTCTTACAAGTATGAGATTGAATCTCAGAGTTGTTTTGATTTGCCTTTTTCTGATGGCTAAGGATGTTGAGCATTTCCTTAAGTGTCTTTCAGCCATTTTAGATTCCTCTGTTGAGAGTTCTCTGTTTAGGTCTGTGCTCCATTTTTTATTGGATTATTTGTTCTTTTGGTGTCCAATTTCTTGAGTTCTTTGTATATTTTGGAGATCAGCCCTCTGTCTTTTGTGGAGTTGGTGAAAATCTTTTCCCTTTTTTTTTTTTTTGTTTTTCAAGATAGGGTTTCTCTGTGGCTTTGGAGCCTGTCCTGGAATTAGCTCTTGTAAACCAGGCTGGCCTTGAATTTACAGAGATCTTCCTGCCTCTGCCTCCCGAGTCCTGGGTGGGATTAAAAGCGTGCGACACCACCGCCCGGCTTCTTTTCTCATTTTGTAGGCTGCCATTTTGTCTAGTTGACCATGTCCTTTGCTTTACAGAAAGTTCTCAGTTTCAGGAGGTCCCATTTATTAATTGTGCTCTCAGTGTCTGTGCTACTGGGGTTATATTTAGGAAGTGGTCTCCTATGCCAATGTGTTCAAGTGTACTTCCCACTTTCTCTTCTATGAGGTTCAGTGTGGTTGGTTTTATGTTGAGGTCTTTCATCCATTTGGACCTGTAGAAGAATGAAAATAGATCCATATCTATTGCCATGAACATAATTCTTATCATTACAAAAAATAACATGATTTTTGTATGTATTTACTTCTGTTTTTCTTCCAATTCTTTCATTGGACCATATTCTGTTATTTTTGAGCTAGGGAGTCTTGTGGCCTAGGCTGGCCTTGAACTTGCTCTGTAGATGAAGATGACCTTGAATTATTCTTGTCTCTTCGTCCTAAATGCTAAGATTACAGTCCTGTGTTATCATGCCAGAGGCTATTGGAATAGCTAACAGGCTCATTTTAAATTAACAAGATGTTTGGCATTTAGAAGCTCCTATGTATGTGTGTATGTATGTATGTATCAATCAATCATCTACCTGTCTATCTATACCTACCACAAAGTTTTGCTATAGAGCTTAGGGTGACCTTGAACTCATATTCTTCTCATTCTCGTTGCTCCAGCGCTAGGATTATAGCATGCCCCACCACACCCTGCTAGTATCAGTGTCTCGCTGAATAAAACACAGTAGTGAATCAGTAAATGAATGGGTACAGAGATGACAACTATTCCTTAAGGCCACCTTTGGACATGTTTCTTGTTAATAGGCACTAAACTATGTGTGTGCGTCAATGATGAGTGTCTAATTAAAACCATCGGCACTTCCTGCATCCCAGCTGAAGTCAGAACTGTTTTAAATTATCCATGTCCCTTTTCTTTCTTTCTTTCTTTCTTTTTTTTTTTTTGACTACCAAAGGTTTTATTTCTTAATGCTTGACAACCTACCAGTCTGCTGAGGGGGCCTCGTGACCACAGCTCAACAACTATTCTTTCAGTACAAACACAGTTTTTAACTGGGTTTTGGGATTTGGCGGATGAATGCTGCAAGTGGCCAAACTGGGCCAGAATCTAGCTTAGAATGGCCCCATGTGAAGTCCAGCTCACGGCGGAATCAAAACCATCTCATTAAAGGATAGTTTTGCTTTCATCTGCTTTTATGTTTCTGGGGTTCCTTGCAAAAGTTTGCAATGATCCATCATTGAAAAAAAACTTGAGGTTTCTGTTTTTGTTGCTAAGAATGATTAAATAGAAGTTCATGAAAGATGACATGTTTGAGTCCCTAAATATTAAAGTTAACTTTTGAATCACCAGAGCAAAGCATATTAAAATGTAGTCTTGCTTTCCTGGGTGATTTTGAGTAAAGAAGACGGACAGCTTTGTTTAAGGGCACTTGCCAAGCTGCTGTAGGGCAGGGAGTAGATTTACTTCCCTTCTAAGTTAAGAAACTTCTTTCCCTTCCCTAACTGGAGATAGTCCAGGGTTATAAAGATGGTATCTCTCTCTGAGTCAGAGCCTGACAGGCTTTCCGATTAGGACAATAAAGGCAATGTTTCTATAGGGATGAGTGGGGAGGTTTAGTAGTAGTCTTTAAAAGAGTGAGGGTTTTCTAAGTTTGGATTCTTTCGCTGTCAATCAACTGTAGCCCCGACCCTCTGGGTGTGTAGCATCTACCTTGGTTATATCTGCTTCTCTGCTACAGGTGCTGTGTGAGCATGGGGTTCTTGTGGTCAGCTGGCCTGTGTATAATAAACTGTACTGATACATGTGGCCTCATTGTCTCCTTCCTGACTGAATCTATGGGAACTTGGCAAACTGACTGAGTTGGCAGCTATCATGGTAGCTGGTGTTCATGATCTGTTTGGTTGCTTGTAGGAACTTCACCTCTAAAAAATGCTGACGAAGAGAACCTCACACAGAGGTGAATTCCCACTTGGATCTGTGCTTTTGATTTTTATAGGAGAGTTCATAGTCTTATGATAGACATTACTAAATGTATTCATAAAGGTGTCTGGATGAATGTTTAGGAGGCTTTTGAAAATAGTATTATTAATATTTCTTTTCCTGCTACCTTAGTGGTAATCCCATCTCCCCCGTCTATCCAACAAAGGAAGTATTTTGATTATGAGATCCTCATCTACTTTTTAAAGGACTGTCTAAATTTCACTGAGCTTAGTGGAAGCAGGTTGCTATGTCCTGCTTTCAGGGCCTTATTCAGTGAGTCTAGGGTAGCAGACTGAATTAGCTTTTGAAAGGAACATACTAGTAACATAAGATCAATGATCCAATGTCTTCTTTAAGTAAAGCTGTAAGTAGGCGAGAGGCACAAAGTTAATCTGTGCCTTTCCTTTGTAATGTGTAGGTATGACTGAAGAGGCACACAGAGATATTCATTGTGTCCTAATTTAGAAGCAGTTTGCTAGTCAGTTTTTCAGCATCAAGATCTTCCTTGCTAGGGACCTGGCTGTGACACAGAGATTATTCATCATGGGACCTATGTAATGTTTTAGAAATATTCTTCAGTGTAATGGCCATTGTAGTAAATTATCTTTTTAGTTAGTAAGATATGCTAATTTGTTTTAACACGGGCTTGTGGTGTGTGGATTATTCTTAAAATTTCTTTTATTGTTAGCACTGAAATTTAGTTGGTTGTGTCCTATGGATTGAATTGAATTTTTCAAGCTTTGAAAAGTGTTGCTTTTTCATACCTAAAGATTTGATTGCATAGGAGATACCTTTGTTCTTTTATTATTTACAAATGATTTAAAATTTATTTTTTGACTATTTAATACAGTATACAGTGTATTTTGATCATATTATCTCTCATTCCCTGATTTTATTCCCTTCCAATTCTCTCTAGGATCCTTCTTCCAACCATGTCCTCTCCTACTTTCGCAACCTTAAAAAATTAATCCAACAGAGTTTATTTATTATTTTCTTTCTTTTTTTCATATTCTTTTATTTTATTTCATTAAAAAATTTACATTTCTTTCCCTTCTCCCAGCCCCCCCCCCCGCTCTCCCGCCTCCCTCCCCCTGCTTCCTTAAAAGAGGGCATGGTACCCTGCCCTGTGGGAAGTTCAAGGCCCTTCCTCCTCCATCCCTGCCTAGGAAGGTGTGCATCCAAATAGACTAGGTTCCCAAAAAGATAATACATGCAGAAGAGATAGGTCCTAGTGTCATTGTTGATGGCTTCTCAGTCTGCCCCCATTGGCAGCCACATTCAGAGGGTCCGGTTTGATCATATGCTCGTTCAGTCCCAGTCCAGCTGGATTTGGTGAGCTCCCATTAGATCAGGCACACTGTCTCAGTGGGTGGATCAGCCCCTCGTGGTCCTAATGTCCTTGCTCATTTTCTCCCACCTTCTGCTCTTCGACTGGACCTTGGGAGCTCAGTCCATTGCTCTGATGTGAATATGGGTCTCTGTCTCTATCTCCATCTATTGGACGAAATTTCTGGGTGATGATCAAGATATTCATCAATGTAACTATGGGTCAAGGCTAGTTTAGGCACCCTCTCCTCTGCTGCCCAAGGACCTAGCTGGGGACATCCCTGTGGCCACCTGGGATCCCCTCTAGAGCCAAGTCTCTTGCCAATCCTAAAATGACTCCCTTAATGTAGATATCTTATTCCCTTCTCCAATATCCACCTTTCCTCCATCTCCACCCTCCCACTCCCCCAAGCTCTCCCCAGGCCTTCCCTTCTCCCTTCTCCTTCCCCCTATCCCCTTCTCCCACTCCCCCTACTCCCACCTCTATCCCTGCCCCCGTGCTTCCAACTTTTGCCTGGCAATCTTGTTGCTTCCAAATTACAGGAGGATCTATATATGTTTTTCTTTGGGTTCACCTTGCTATTTGGCTTCTCTGGGCTTGTGAGCTATAAGCTTAATGTCCTTTGTTTATGGCTAGGGTTCACTAATGCATGAGTACATACCATAATCGTCTTTTCGGATTTGGGTTACCTCACTCAGGATAGCGTTTTCTATTTCCATCCATTTGCATGCAAAATTCAAGATGTCATTTTTTTTTTTACCACTGAGTAGTATTCTAATGTGTATATATTCCACACTTTCTTGATCCATTCTTCCATTGAGGGGCACCTAGGTTGTTTCCAGGTTCTGGCTATTACAAATAATGCTGCTATGAACATAGTTGCACAAATGCTTTTGTAGTATGATTGGACTTCTCTTGGATATATTCCCAAGAGTGTATTGCTGGATCCTGAGGTAGGTTGATTCCCAATTTCCTGAGGAACCACCACACTGATTTCCAAAGTGGTTGCACAAGTTTGCATTCCCACCAGCAATGGATGAGTGTTCCCCTTACTCCACATCCTCTCCAGTATAGGCAATCATTGGTGTTTTTGATTTTAGCCATTCTGACAGGTGTAAGATGGTATCTCAGAGTTGTTTTGATTTGCATTTCCCTGATTGCTAAGGAAGTTGAACATGACCTTAAGTATCTTTTGGCCATTCAAACTTCTTCTGTTGAGAATTCTCGGTTCAGATCATTACCCCATTTTTTAATTGGGGTATTTAGAATTTTAATGTCTAGTTTCTTGAGTTCTTTGTATATTTTGGAGATCAGACCTTTGTCTAATGTGGGGTTAGGGAAGATCTTCTCCCATTCAGTAGGATGCCTTTTTGTCTTAATGACTGTGTCTTTTGCCTTACAGAAGCTTCTCAGTTTCAGGAGGTCCCATTTGTTCATTGTTGCTCTTATTGTCTGTGACATTGGGGTTTTACATAGGAAGTGGTCTCCTGTGCCCATGTATTGCAGACTACTTCCCTCTTTCTCTTTTATCAGGTTCAGTGTGGTTGGATTTATATTGAGGTCTTTAATCCATTTGGACTTTCATTTTGTGCATGGTGATAGATAAGGGTCTAATTTCATTCTCCTACAGGTTGACATCCAGTTATGCCAGTACCATTTGTTAAAAAGGCTTTCATTCTTCCATTGTATAATTTTATCCTCTTTGTCAAATATGAGGTGTTCATAGGTTTGTGGATTAATATCCGGGTCTTCGATTCGATTCCATTGGTCAACATCTCTGTTTTTATGCCAATACCAAGCTGTTTTCATTACTGTAGCTCTGTAATAGAGTTTGAAGTCAGGGATGGTAATGCCTCCTGAAGTTCCTTTGTTGTATAGGATTGTTTTGGCTATCCTGGGCTTTTTGTTTTTCCATATAAAGTTAGTTATTGTTCTCTTAAGGTCTATGAAGAATTTTGTTGGGATTTTTTAAAAATATTTTTATGGTTTATTAACTTTATTTTATGTGCATTGGTGTGAAGGTGTCAGATCCCTGCAACTGGATCTTCAGACAGTTGTGAGCTGCCATGTGGGTGCTGGGAATTGAACCCAGGTCCTCTGGAAGAGCAGTCAGTGCTCTTAACCATTGAGCCATCTCTCCAGCCCCCTTTTGTTGGGATTTTGATGGGGATTGCATTGAATCTATAGATTGCCTTTGGTAGAATTGTCATTTTGACTATATTGATCCTACCAATCCAGGAGCATGGGAGATCCTTCCATTTTCTGGTATCCTCTTCAATTTCTTTCTTCAAGGTCTTAAAGTTCTTATCATATAGATCTTTCACTTACTTGGTTAGTGTTACCCCAAGATACTTTATGCTATTTGTGGCTATCATAAAAGGTGATGTTTCTCTGATTTCCCCCTCTGTTTTGTTATCCTTTGTGTATAGGAGGACTACTGATTTTTTTGAGTTGCTCTTGTATCCTGCCACTTCACTGAAGGTATTTATCAGCTGTAGAAGTTCTTTGGTAGAGTTTTTGGGTCAGTTATGTACACTATCATATCATCTGCAAATAACGAAAGTTTAACTTCATCCTTTCCAATTTGAATCCCCATGATCTCCTTATTTTGTCTTATAGCTATTGCTAGGATTTCAAGCACTATATTAAAGAGATATGGAGAGAGTGGACAGCCTTGTCTTGTTCCTGATTTTAGTGGAATCACTTTGAGTTTCTCTCCATTTAATTTGATGTTAGCTGTCGGCTTGCTATATCTTGCTTTTATTATATTTAGATATGATCCTTGTATCCCTAATATCTCCAAGACCTTTATCATAAAAGGGTATTGAATTTTGTCAAATGCTTTTTCAGCATCTAATGAAATGATCATATGGTTTTTTTCTTTCAGTTTATTTATATGATGGATTACATTGATAGATTTTCCTATGTTGAACCAGCCCTGCATCTCTGGGATGAAGCCTACTTCATCATAATGGATGATTTTTTTGATGTGTTCTTGGATTTGGTTTGCCAGTATTTTATTGAGAATTTTTGCATCAATGTTCATAAGTGAGACTGGTCTATAATTCTCTTTCTTGGTTGTGTCTTTGTGTGGTTTTGGTATCAGGGTAATTGTAGCTTCATAAAAAGAGTTTGGCAATGACCCTTCTGTTTCTATTATGTGAAACACATTAAGGAGTGTAGGTATTAGCTCTTCTTGGAAGTTCTGGTAGACTTCTGCATTAAAACCATCTGGTCCTGGGCTTTTATTGGTTGGGAGGTTTTTGATGACAGCTTCTATTTCCTTGCAACTTATAGGTCTATTTAAATTGTTCACCTGGTCTTGATTTAATTTCGTTATGTGATATTTATCTAAAAAACTGTCCATTTCTTATACATTTTCCAATTTTGTGGCATCCAGGCTTTTGTAGTAAGACCTAATGATTCTTGGAATTTCCTCAGTGTCTGTTGTTATGTCCCCCTTTTCATTTCTGATCTTGCTAATTTAAGTGTTCTCTCTCTGCCTTTTGATTAGTTTGGATAAGGGTTTGTCGATCTTGTTGATTTTCTCAATGAACCAGCTCTTCATTTCATTGATTCTTTGGATTGTTTTCTGTGTCTCTATTTTGTTGATTTCAGCCCTCATTTTGATTATTTCCAGTCTTCTACTCCTCCTGGGTGAGTCTGCTTCTTTTTTTTCTAGAGCTTTCAGGTGTGCTGTTAAGTTACTAATGTGTGCTTTCTCTGTTTTCTTTATGTGGGTACTAAGTGCTATGAACTTTCCTCTTAGCACTGCTTTCATAGTGTCCCATGGGGTAGTGTATATTGTTTCTTTATTTTCGTTGAATTCAAGGAAGACTTTAATTTCTTTCTTTATTTCTTCCTTGACCCAGAAGTGATTCAGTAGTTAACTGTTCAGTTTCCATGAGTTTGTGCTTTTTAGGGGTGGAATTGTTGTTACATTCTAACTTTACTCCATGGTGATCCAATAAGACACAGGTGGTTACTCCAACTTTTTGTATCTGTGGATGTTTGCTTTGTTACCGAGTATTTTATTAGATAACAGACAACTTGAAGAAAAATGACCACCGATAGCTCCTCAGCTCAGCATGGGGTCTCGTGTGCCCTTGTCTTATCCATTCTGGAGTGTTGATTGGCTCCGTCTTGTGTACGTCTTATGCTGCTGACCATAGCCACGTGCAAGGACTATGTCATGTCCAGAAGACATGACCAACAACTCATAAGGAGCTACCCAAAACCTGGTACTGGGATTTTCATTTTATCCCATAGCTGTTGGGACCAGTATTATTCATGCATGCAAGATACTTTGTAATACACATTTAAAATTATATTCTAAAAACTAGTTTGTGAAGTAGTGGGTAGCATAAGTTTTGGTTAGGCTTTCCACATCTTCTCATCTTCCCCATCACAAACATTCCTATCCCTACTTAACCCTAAGGAGATCAGTATTCCTCCTCCAACTCTCATATCACCTGTAGTCTGCCATTCCTTTTCCACCTAAAGCTCCTTTTCCTCACCTCTCTCATGGATCTTTTCTAGCTTCCCAAGCTCTCTCTAGAGTTAAACATGAATTAGATGCCTAAAACAAGAATCTACACATGAGAGAGAAATTGGGTATTTGTCTTTTGGGCCCAAGTTATATCACTTAGAATTGTATTGTCCATTTTCATTTTCCTGAAATTTTCATCATTTCAATACATTAGTGCTGAATAAAATCCCATTGCAAATATGTAATGAATATGAGCCATTTCATTACTCATTCATCATTTGATGAACATCGACACCGATTCTGTTTCCTAACTACTCTAGGACAGCAATGAACATGGAAGTGCAAGTATTTCTGGGGTAGAATATAGATTTCCTTTGGCAGTGGTAAAGTTTGTCATACCATGTATTAATTTTAGCTTTTTGTCCACTTCCTACAATAGTGACCTCACCAATTTCCACTCTTATCAACTGTGAATATGGGCACTTTTCTCCAGATCTTCACTGTCTTTTGCTTTCATTCCCCTGATGACGAAAGTTTTTTTTTTTTTTTCAGAACTCAAACTCACTATTCATTTTATAGTCTGCTTTTTGAGTGGATCATTTGGTTATTATCATTTTGTTTGATATTTACTTTTTGTGTGTATTCATCTGTCAGATATATATCAGGCAAAGATTTTCACCTATTCTGCAGGTTGCTGCTTAATAGCAATTTCCCTTGCTGTACGCATGCTTTTTAATTTCATGAGGTCTCATTGTGGATTAGTGCCCTTATTTATTAAGCAACTGGAGATATTTAAGCAGCCTTTACCTATGCCTGTATTTTGAAGTGTGCTACTTACTTTTTTCTCTTGAAGATTTATGCTTTGTGTTGAGGTCCTTGGTCCACTTGGTGTTCATTTTTGTGCTAAGTAAAAGAGGGACTTAGTTTCATTCCTCTACATACAGATACCAGTTTCCCAGCACCACTTATTGACAGTTCTGTCTTTTCTGTAACATACATTTCTGCATCTCTGTGAAAATTGGGTTGGTTTAGTTATGTGGGCTTTTATTTGGGTCTTTTTTGTTTTCTAATCCATTCATCACTGTGTCTATCTCTGAGCCAGGACTGTGCTGTTTTATTACCGTGGCTGTGTAGTGTACCTTGAAATCAGGAATTTCCAGCTTTTAATGATTTCTTCAGTGTTGGAAAGTTCGTAATACAGAGGCCTTTGACTTCCTTGACTAGGCTTATCCTCTGGCCATTTTTAGACATCGAAAATGAGGTTGCTTTCCTGAAATTTTCCCCTCAGTATATTTGTCTTTGGTATTAGTATATAGGAACAATGATATTTTTTTCAATGTAAATTTTGTAGGCATCATTTTGTTAAAAGTATTTATTAAAGAGTTTTCTGATGGAATTTTTAGGGTCACTTATATAGAGACATATTTACTCTGCAGATAATGACTTCGAACTTTCCCCCACTTAACATAATTCCTTTTACTATAAGTTTCTATAGAAGTTTTAGCTTGAAAGTTGTTGGATTTTATCAAAGTCTTTTCTGCATCTATTGAGATGGCCCTGTGATTTCTGTTCTTTATTTCTGTCCTAGTTCATTTATGTCATTTATAACAAATACTTATTTGTGAATAACAAACCATTCCTCCATGTCCAAGATAAAGCCAGGTTTACTATGGTGAATAATCTTTTTATGTGTTCAATTATATCTTGAGAATTTTTACAGCTATTATCATCAGGGACCTTGGTCTGTAATTTCCTTTTCTGTTATATCTTTATTTGGTTTTGGTATCAGAATTTTACTAGCTTTGTATATAGATTTTGGTAGTGTTCTTTGTCTACTTTATGGAATAGTTTCAGAAGTATTTGGTGGCTCTCCTTTGAATCTGGTAAAATTCACCAGTGAATCTACCCGCGCCTGAACTGTTTGATGTCAGGAGAGCCTTAAGTACTGCTTCAGTTTCATGGCTTGTCACAGATCTGTTTAAACTGCTTATCTCACTTTGGTTTGATTTTGTAGGCCATCAACTAGAAATCAAACGTTACTTTTATAATGTCCTATTTAGCGTCATACATGCCTTTATTTCAACTTTTAAGAAGGTTTAAGTGTATTTTTTATTTAAATATAATTATATCACTCTGACTGTTCAACTCTCTCTTGTCCTCCTCCCCTCCAACCTCCCAAGGCATATATGATTTTAAGGTAAAATCTACTTGTATCAGTCATAATGGTTTTATTTGCATCTCTAATTTTACTAACGTGGGCCTTCCTTTTACTTTGGCTGACTTTCTCGGTCTTGTTTGTCTTTTTTTTTTTCCAAGACAGGGTTTCTCTGTGGCTTTGGAGCCTGTCCTGGAACTAGCTCTTGTAGACCAGGCTGTACTTGAACTCACAGAGATTCACCTGCCTCTGCCTCCCGAGTGCTGGGATTAAAGGCACACGCCACCACCGCCCAGCTATTGTTTATCTTTTCATAAAACCAATTTATGTTCTTCACTGATTCTTTTTACTTCTGTTTTTCTCTCCATTTCATTAATTTCTTAATGATTTCTTTTGATGTTTTGGTTTGGGCTTTGGCATCATCTTCTTTCAGGGTCCTAATGCTTATTATTAAGTTGTTTATTTGAGGTCTTAAACATCTGTGTTAGGATTATTTTCATTGTTTCACATAGTTTTTAAAATGTTTTTCTTCATTAGTCAATAAAAGAAACACACATACAGAAGGACATCCCAACACACACACACACACACACACACACACACACACACACACACACACACACACACATTTAAATGGGACTTATTAGAGTGACTTACAGACTGTGGTCTAGGTAGTCCGCCAATGGCTGTCTCCTGACAAAAAGTCCAAGAATCCAATAGTTGTTCAGTCTGTGAGGCTGGAAGTCTCAGGTGGTCTTCAGTACACACAGGAATCCTGGAGAAGTAGACTGTAATACCAGTGAAGGAGTGCATTAGCCACAGGAAAGATGGCCTTGCCAGTGAGAGTGAGGGGAAGCAGGTGAAAAGCAAACGCTTCCTTCTAACGTGTCCTTCATATAGGCTGCCATCAGAAAGTGTGGCCCCAATTTAGGTTGGGTCTTCCTACCTCAAATAACTCAACAACAACCACAACAAAAATCCCTTACAGGTGTGCCTAGCTAGTTAGGTTTTTAGTTAGACAAAGGCAAGTTGACAACTGAGAACAGACACCACAGAAGTCAACATAGAAAAGAAAGAAATTGAGGTGGACAAGAGAGCAGGGAGGGATGCTGTCAGAGTCCACAGAGTTTAGAGATTGTGAAAGCTCTGGAGGGTTAAAGGTAAAGAAGGGGACAAAGATGAGAGAAAATGAAAAGATGTGGGAAGAAGTGGGGTGTATATGAGATATGCTTGAAAAATATAGTAGAGAATACCCTGTAATAGACTAGGGTATTAGATAGAGAATGTACACATTAACCCCAAACAACTGAGCAATATGCAAACAAAAGTCAAAGTATCATGAACTCTACATATATATATGTACACACACACAAACATACACATATAGGTAGAGATTAAATAATAGAAAATAAGAATTAAAAAGAACACTCATGGAGTGAATTTCTGGCACAGCAGTGCTAAAGTTAAAAGGTGAAATTATTGTTCTGCTTCTGTCAGGATACGCTTGGTTCTGGATAGGGGAGATGTGAGTGTGAGTCTTTGTTGTCTGAAGTGTCCAAGCTCCCTGAAGACTTGGCATGTCAGAGAGTGGAGGGGCTAAGTTCTTTCCTGGTGATACTCTTAGACCCCTGCACTTCAGGTTGCCTCCTTGGTGTCCTGCAGGTCGAGTGTGTGTGAAAAGAAGCACTTCTCTTTGGCAGCTCAGTTTTGGATTTGATTTGATTTGGATTTGAGAGGATTTGAATCTGGACTCAGTTCTCTGGGCTCCTGCCCACTTCCCTGCAGAGATCGCTAAGATAACTCTTTAAAGTGGTAATTAAGTTAAAATGATGTATTCAGACAGTCCATAACCCAATATGACTGATGTCCTTATAATAGGGGAGTATAGCAGTGGCACACAGAGGTAAAGACACAGAGAGAAGATAGCCATCTATATACCAAGTAGAGAGACCCCAGGAGAGACCAGCCCTGCTGATACCTTGATTATGGACTTATACCTTCATAACTGTCTCCCAGTTCAGCTCACCCATCCAGTGGAATTTTATCATGATGGACTGGCAGACAAATGCAGAAAGAACTTCCTTAGTCACTTTTCCATTGCTAGAAAGCAGATGATGGGTTTGGGGGCTGTAAAACACTTTAGTGACCAAAGAATAAAAGGAATCATGTTAAGCTTATAAAGAAAGAATAAAGATTCTGGGTCATATTTCATAGAGACTGGACTATTGGATGCTTCTTTTACTCTATGGTCAAAGAATAATTGTTAAAAAAGAATGAGTCATGGGCTGGAGAGATGGCTCAGAGGTTAAGATCACTGACTGATCTTCTGAAGGTCCTGAGTTCAATTCCCAGCAACCACATGGTGGCTCACAACCATCTGTAATGAGATCTGATGCCCTCTTCTGGCCTGCATGTATACATGCAGGCAGAATACTATATACATAATAAATGAAACTTTTAAAAAAAAAAAGAATGAGTCAGTAAGATTTAGCTCACATGCTAAGCATCATTGCTATAAAACCATGAGAAAATGACTGCTATTTAAACCACCCGGTGTATGGTACTTTCTTCAGCATCCCTAGAAAGTGGGCTGATGTGGGATGTCCTTTTGTCTGTGTGTTGCTTTTATTGGTTAACGAATAAAGAACTGCTTTGAGCCTATGGCAGGGAAGAACAGAACTAGGCAGGGAAAGCCAGGCTGTATTCTGGGAGAAAGAATGGCGGAGCCAGAGAGATGCCATGTAGCCCCGCCAGAGACAGCCTGTAAGCCACAGCCACATGGCAATATACAGATGAATAGAAATGGGTTAAATTAAGATAATTAAGATATAAGAGTTAGCCAATAAGAAGCTAGAGCTAATGGGCCAAGCAGTGATTTAATTAATATAGTTTCTGTGTGATTATTTCGGGTCTAAGCTAGCCAGACATCTGGGAGCCAACAAGCAGCCCTCCTCCAACAGTGGGCTTGGTAGGGAAGATTCTATATACCTTAGAGTGAGTTTGCTTGTGTTCTTTCCTCTAGAGCTGTAGGGTAGGGTATAGGTAGTGGATCATACCTTAGATACTACCTATGTATATTAAGATTCTTGTTTTATTTAATAAAGCATTTTGGATAATACCTAGGAACTCCCAGCCTTGGAAAACAGAATTATCATATTTCAGTAGATGTGTTGTTCCTCTAATGAATGGTCCTACTAATACACAGCCTTTATCTTTTTAATTTGTAAGTACTCTTTGGCTGTCTATTATCTGCTGAGGATATTTCCATGGTCTAGATGTTGGGGAAATAGCAATTTGAATTATAACTTCAGAGCCATGTGTTGTTTACATTTAATGGATCATTGGTGCATGCAGACTTAAAAATATAGACTTAAGCAAATCCTTATTTAGCACATTGAATGAAAATAAGGGAAAGGAGGGGAAAGAAGACAGATTATATTTGGGGCACAGGAAACTGGACGGCAATTTTCCAAAGGCGTCAGAAGGGCTCTCTGTAGAGGTAACTTCATGCAGTCTGAATTAATGTGGGGTGTGTTGATGCAGACATGAGCTCTCCAGATGGCACTTCAGGGAAAGATTTTCTGCAGTAGATGCTGGAGAGCGGCCACCAGACTGTCAGAACCTTCACAGATTGGCTCAACTACAAAGAGCCTGTCATGGATATGCCAAACCTACAGACTCTTCCTTGTGGGAAGTTGAGCTAGGAGGTAGGAGGTAGTCAAAAAGGGAGACAGAAATGGAAGTGGTTTTGATTTGAGTTAAAATGTAACTCTAAGAATCCAGTTTGGAATTTCTAGGGCTCTGAAGCCCATGGATTTCCCCACTGAGGAATTGTCAGGATGCTTCTCATTCTGAGAGGAAAGTTTTTAAAGCTGGGACCCACCTGTCTCTTCCAGTGCTCCCCAAACTCCTGTTCTCTCTTCTGATAACAGGTGCCTTACACTTTTTACATGGTTGCATTTTGACCCTCATGATACTAACAGAGAAAGGAAACAGCTTTGTTTGGGCTCTGACAGCAATGGATCGATTAGGATTGTACTGGTTACAAGAGATCGAAGATCCTAATGATCGATAACAAACAATATTCCACTGATTACATCCCACAAAGTAACAAAGGAAGTGTAATGCTTTGGAATAGGTCAAGGAGAATTCAATTATTGCTCTAGTAAGGGAAATGAGTGCTAAGGTCAAGTTTTCCATTTCCTGTTCTAGGCCACAGAAGTGAAGGTATGTGGAAGAATTGGACACACCTGATTTTGATGACTAAAAGACCCCACATTGTGATTTCTGATTTTTAGACCATTATTTCTCTTTCTGCTGCATCTGTATCCAGGTGGGGGATTCAGAGCAGTAGTTTTAGGTGTGAGGACTATTTGCATTTGAAGACATAACCTTTTTATGTATACAGTATTCTGCCTGTATGTATGCCTGATCTCATTATAGATTGTTGTGAGCCACCATGTGGTTGCCGGGAATTGAACTCAGGACCTCTGGAAGAGCAGTCAATGCTCTTAACCACTGAGCCATCTCTCCAGCCCGAAGACATAACTTTTACAGCCAAGCATTTACCAAGACACTGTATATGAATTGTATACTTTAGTATGGAAGCGATTATCCTGAGAGTAAAGGATGATGAACCCAAGGGTCCTGGTTGAAACATTCCATTTTATAATTCTTGAATTATAATTACTGATATTAAAAGATGGTAAAAGTACAGATTTCATAGCTGATCAGAAATATATACTAATGAAAGGTCATTTCTGTGTTACTGGGGTTGTTTTAAGGAGTGTGGAAGTAATAGCATTAAAGAAAAGGTCCCACTAAACGATGGTCCTCATAAGGACAAACTTTTTCACCCTCCTACTTCTACAATGACTAGAGAGGTATCTGTCACACAGTAGGTACTCAACAAGTAATTACTAATAAATGATTGAACTGTTAGAAAATAGATGATCTAGAGACATGTCCAATATGTGGTCTGTAGGCTGCATGCAGAGATAAGTGTGAGCTCAGCCTAACACAAATTTAAAATACGATGTATGTGTATGTGTGCACATGTGTGTATGAGTGAGTATTTTCTGTAATTAGAGTTCGATTGTTTTTTATAAAAATTATTTAATTTATTATTAGTTTTATGCATATATATATAATATATTTTGGTCATTTTACTTGCATTACTCTCTCTTGTTCATTCTTTCATTCTCCTTGAATCACTTCTACATTGAAAAGTCCTTTTTGTGGAGAGAAACTCCCAGCAATCCCACTGAAATCAGAAACAAGACAAGGTTGTCCTCTATCTCCATACCTATTCAATATAGTTCTTGAAGACCTAGCTGGAACAATAAGACACCAAAAGGAGATCAAGAGGATACAAATCAGAAAAGAAAAAGTGAAACTTTCTGATATGATAGTTTACATAAGTGATCCCAAAAATTCTACCAAGGAACTTCTGTGACTCATAAACACTTTCAGTAATGTAGCAGGGTCCAAGATTAACCAAAAAAAAAAAAAAAAAAAAAAAGTAGCCCTCCTGTACACAGATGATAAAAGGTCTGGGAAAAAATCAGAGAAACAACACCCTTCACAATAGCCATAATAGCATAAGATATCTCAGAGTAACTCTAACCAAACAAGCAGAAGACTTGTATGACAAGAGCTTTAAATCTTTAAAGAAAGAAATTGAAGACACCAGAGAGTGGAAAGATCTCCCATGCTCTTGGGTAGGCAGAATTAACATAGTAAAAATGGCAATCTTACCAAAAGCAATCTACAGATTTGATGCAATGCCCATCAAAATACCAGCAAAATTCTTCACAGACCTCAAAAGAACAGTACTCAACTTCATATGGAAAAGCAAAAAACCCAGGATAGCCAAAACAATCCTGTACAATAAAAGAACTTCTAGAGGTATCACAATCCCTGACTTCAAACTCTACTACAGAGCTACAGTACTGAAAACAGCCTGGTATTGGCATTAGAACAGACAGGAGGACCAATGGAACCAAATAGAAGACTCAGATATTAATCCACACTCCTTCAAACACCTGATATTTGATAAAGAAGCAAAAAATATCAAATGAATAAAGAAAGCATATTTAACAAATGGTGCTGGCCTAACTGGATTCAACATGTAGAAGGATGAAAATAGATCCAAATTTATCACCATGCACAAAACTCAAGTCCAAATGGATCAAAGACCTCAATATAAAGCTAGCCACATTGAACCTTATAGAAGAGTGTTAGGAATTTTTCCTAACAGGAGCTCTCTGTCGATGAAAAAATCCCAATCAAGCCAAATTAAAAAAAATCCAGGTTTAATGGGATTCCTGCACTCTTGGGTGGCCTCGAGGGGGAACCAGGAAGCTGCAAACATGACCACCAGGAGGAAGGAAGAGACTAGGTGTTCCTCCTTTGTGAGCTCGCATAAATACCCTGTGAGAGTGGAATGCTGGGATTTGGAGTCCAGACCAAAGCAACTCCCAGGTCAGGAAGGCTGGGACAGATGCTAGGCGCTGGGGATTATGCCCTCAACTTAACATTCCAGACTCCTTGGATATAGGGATGATAGGAAATTGAAGTGATAATTGTGACTAACAATTTGGGCTCTCTAGGAAAAAGGGGCATTGACTGAAGTCTGGCTACTTCCTGTGGGCATAGGGCGACATGGGGAGGGAATAGCTAGGTGTTGGTGGGTCTATGCTCAGCGAGAGGTGTGGCTGTAAAGGCCTCCCTTGTGCTGTCATCCTGGAGATGTCAGGCATCTGTTCCTTGGGAGAACTGAGAAGGCAGGTGTCTGGGAAGAAATTATTGTTATTACCAAATATGAGTGTGCCAGGATGAGGAGCAGGTAGGCCCTTCATTGTGGCATTCTGGAAAACTGGAGGGTAGAAGGTCCTGAGTAGGTGCCTGCTTGAGCCTGGAGAGATGGTACCAGCATGGGTGCCCCAAGAGCTTGGCAGCCAAGGGGGTGGTGAGGATTACCGTATGAGGGCCTGTCCATTGACGTTCAAGAGACCTAGGAGTTAACTGTTTGAAGAGTACTCTGTCCCCTGGGGAGAGTGGGGCAGATTTAGGAGCATTAGGGTCCACTGATGTGGGGGCAGGTAGATAACTGTCAGCGTGTGAATGGAGAAGGGACCTTAAAAGGGAGAGGTAGGGTAGATACCCCACCAGTGGAGGAGTTTGAACTAGGAGGTGATGGTTAAGGAGAAAGGGCCTGCCATAAAGCAGCTCAAAAGGGCTCAGGCCCATAGGGGAACATAGGGTGGCCCTGAGGCGAGTAAGGGCAATTGGGAAAAGGGAGGGACAAGATAACCTGAGTTCAATGGAGAGCTTGGTTAGCTGTTGCTTGATGAGTCCATTGGCCCTCTCCACCTTTCCCGAGGATTGTGGATGGTAGGGGGTGTGGAATTTCCAGGAGATGTTGAGAGCTTCTGACACGAGCTCCATGACCCTGGAAGTGAAGGCTGGACCATTGTCCGTCTGGATGGTTTGTGGGACACCAAACTGAGGAATGATGTGGTCCAGGAGTACCTGAGCCACCACATCTGCTGTTTCCCTGGAGACTGGAAACGCTTCTTTCCATCCTGTAAAAGTGTCCACAGGTGTTAAGAGATAGCAAAGTTTTTTATGAGTAGACATATGAGTGAAATAGACCTACCAATCTTTGCCCAGTTGGTGTCCATGAAGCTGGTGTAGAGACAGACGTATGTGGAGAGCTCCTTGTGGGTTCACCTGGGCACATGTCTGGCAGGAGGAGTGAACCTGTAAAATACGATCTCAGAGATGGGTGGGGTCAAAAGGGGCTCCAAGAAGAGGAACAAAGCTTTGGGGAAGCAGCTAAGGATATCTCCACCCAGTAGAGGTGCTGGGCAAGCAGGTATTGCTAAGAAAGAATGAGAGAAAAATTGTCCTGCAAGAATGCAGGGCAGAACAAAGTTTTAAGCAGGAGGAATGGGTCCTGTCTACCCCCACAACTGAAACTTGTGAGGGGAACTTAAGGCCCAAGTGAGATGTTAGAACAGAAGCTCCCATGTCCAAAATAAAAGTAATGGACTTACCAGATACCTGCAGCTTTACCCTAGGCTTGGATAGGGTTACGGTATATACCATGTCTGGGCAGCATCCTTCCTCTGCAAGGCTGAGAAGTTCGAAGGCTGGCATAGTTCACTTGCCGATGTTGGTGAGTCTGGACTTCTGTGGCATGGCATAGAGGACAAGCCCACATGGGGGCATTGTGATTTCCAGTGTCCAGGTTGCTGGCAGATAGGGCACAACCTTGGAGGAGGTGTAGTGCAATATTGTGCCACATGACCATTTAGGCCACACTTGAAATAGTTTGCCTGTGAGGTTGACTTAGGCTGGGCTCTATCAGGATAGAGCCTTGTGGTTGGCTTCCCTTGTCCCCCTTCCTGTGACCTTAGGGCAGCTGCTAAGGTGTGGGCCTGTAGGTTAGCTGCCTGTTGTAGCCATGTAAAGACCATTTTTTTTTTTACCAATTTCCATATAGAGGTTTGGGGACCCCCCTCAACCTTTCTTAACTTTAAGCAGAAGGATTAGTAGAAAAGGAACCTAGCTGTTTTTTTATCTGAGAGAGATCTGGAAGAGAAAAGGGAACATGAACTTTTATAAAGCCATTGGTTCCTGCCACCTGGTGTAGGAGGTCCTTCTGTATTTGTGTTGCTTTCATTGGTTGAATAAAGAAACTACCTTGGCCTTTTGATAGGGCAGAACTTAGATAGGTGGGGAAGACAGAACGAATGCTGGGAAGAAGGCAGAGAGAGAGCCACTATGGAGCTGCCAGGTCAGACACACTGAATCTTTCCTGATAAGCCACGACCTCATGGTGACACACAGATTATTAGAAATGGGTTGAATCAAGATGTGAGAGTTATCCAATAAGAGGCTAGAGATAATGGTCCAGGCAGTAATTTAATTAATACAATTTCTGTGTGGTTATTTCGGGGGATTAAGCTAGCCAAGCAGCAGGACGCGGCCCGCTCGCCTCTTACAACAGCCACCTCCTGGAGATGACATAGAAGGGTAGAGCTATGGTGGGATATGGTATGGGAGAAGACTGGGGAGGATTGGGAGGGGCTAGCCCAGTGCACAGAGAGGGCCAAGGGTGGGGAGATGAGGTAGGAGCGGGAGGGGAAGGTGGGTAAGGTGGAAGTTGACCTTGAACCTCTGGATTGGGAAGGGAGGGGGTAGACAGGGAAGGAGAGGAATGTGGAGAATGTTGCTCCACAGGAGGGGGTTGGGTAGTGTGGGCTTGAGGTAGTGGGGGAGGGGCCAGTGCTTCTGGCAGCATGGTGCTGCTAGACACTGGCTGCTAAGGGAAGGGCAAGAGCGCAGAGCCCAAAAAACCATGGGCATATGTAAGCTCTGTCCATTTATCTTTATGACGGCAAAAATTTTCAAGGTCCTGGAGGACGGTTGAGGCTAAATCTTAGTGCACAGGGAAATTAGCCATTTGGGACAGATTGTATTAGACAGGGTCAATTTATAAAGATTTTGTAAGAGGCATCCCAGGGGAGACAGTGGATCTGGCTTTGAACTGCAACTGCCCATTTTAAAGTCTTTGCCCAACGAAGTGGCCTAAGTCTATTACAGTGTGTCCTCTAAAATAGCTCTCAGACCCAACGGGGTGGTAGAAATTGAATGCTTGGCGTCCCAAAGCAAACAAATCCCACCTCAGCCAAACCCGGTCTTGCCAACTGGCTGCTGCTGAGATCAAACTCTTGGCATGAGCTCGCAGCATCAACAAGAGTCTGATAATCCACAAAAATAAGTACGAATGGGTCCCCCAAACACCTTATAGCATAGACAAGTAAAAAAGGGACTCACTAAAACACAGCCACTGTAGCCTAGGAGCGGGTTTTAGTGTGGTGTGGAGAGCTCAGATTGTAGATTAGGGGCTTTCGCTTTGTGGCCTAGGGCCATGCGGAAAGGCCGCCCTACCCGGTGGGACCTCCAGATGTTAGGAATTTTTCCTCTCTGCTGATGCAAAAATCCCAATCAAGCCAAACCAAAACAAGCCAAATTAAAAAAATATCCAGGTTTAATGGGATTCCTGCACTCTCGGCTGGGAGTGGGGCGGAACAAGACCACCTGTTCCTCCTTTGGGAGCTCACATAAATACCCTGTGGGACTGGTCCTGACCCCTCCCAGGGTCATGCTGGCATGCTGGGATTTGGAGTCCAGACCAAAGCAACTCCTAGGTCAGGGAGGCTGGGACAGATGCTAGGGGCTGAGGACTACACCCCCAACTTAACAAAGAGAAAGTAGGAAGTACACTTGAATGCATTGGCACAAGAGACCACTTCCTAAATAATACCTCAGCAGCACAGACACTGAGAGAAACAATTAATAAATGGGACCTCCTGAAACTGAAAAGCTTCTGTAAAGCAAAGGACATGATCAACAAGACAAAATGACAGCCTACAGAATGGGAAAAGATCTTCACTAACCCCTCATCAGACAGAGGTATGATCTCCAATATACAAAGAACTCAAGAAATTGGACACTAAAAGAACACATAATCCAATAAAAAAAATGGAGTACAGACCTAAACAGAGAACTCTCAACATAGGAATCTAAAATGGCTGAAAGACACTTAAGGAAATGCTCAATATCCTTAGTCATCAGAAAAATGCAAATCAAAACAACTCTGAGATTCCATCTTACACCTGTAAGAATGGCCAAGATCAAAAACACTGATGACAACTTATGCTGGAGAGGTTGTGGGGGGAAGGGAACACTTCTGCATTGCTGGTGGGAATGCAAGCTGGTTCAGCCCCTTTGGATGTCAGTGTGGTGATTTTTCAGAAAATTAGGAAACAATCTTCCTCAAGACCTAGAAATACCACTTTTTGGGTACATATCCAAAGGATGCTCAATCGTGCCACAGGAACATGTGCTCAACTATGTTCATAGCAGCTTTGTTTGTCATAGCCAGAACCTGGAAACAACCTAAATGCTCCTTGACCGAATAATTGATAAGGAAAATGTGTTACATTTACACAGTGGAGTACTACACAGCAGAAAAAAATAATGACAGCTTGAATTTTGCAGGAAAATGGATGGAGCTAGAAAACATTATTTTGAGTGAGGTTAACCCAGACCCATAAAGACAATTATCACATGTACTCACTCATAGGTGTTTTTTAAACATAAAGCAAAGGAAACCAGCCTTCAAACCATAATCCCAGAGAGCCTAGACAACAATACAGACACTAAGAGAGACTTACATAGATCTAATCTACATGGGAAGTAGGAAAATGACAAGATCTCCTGAGTAAATTTGGAGCATGGGGACCTTGGAGGAGGGTTGAAGGGGAGGGGAGAAGCAGGGAGGGGAGCAGAGAAAAATGTAGAGCTCAATAAAAATCAATTAAAAAATTACAGTCGCACACTCTGGGGTGGAAAAGATGATTGTGACAGGCACAGAGAGCCCTGTGTGACTCAAGAGCCATGAACCCACTGAAGGGAGTAAAAGGACAAGAAGAGATGAGACTTTTCTGTGAATGAGAGTCTGTTCCATTCTCACTTCATTCTAACTGCACTGAGAAAAGCCAACAGGAGATTTTGGGGTGTTTGTTTTATTTATAAATAAACTGTTTTGCCTCAAAAAAAGGAGAAAAGTCCTTTTTGTATTTTTATGCTTTTAAGAAAAGAATGCACTGAGTTAAATTAAGGGTTCATGAATGATGTGGTGTTTACGGGAGCCTGGGCAAATTGCTAGTGGGTATATCACTGAAGAAATGAGTCCTCCCTCTGTTAGCAACCATGTGCTTCCAGGGAGGGGCAGTGGGATGTTGATGGGTCTTTTGTACAGGTCTTGAGCAGATAACCACGGATACTGTCAATCCATTAGGGCATTGGCCAGGCCCTGTCCAGAAGATATTATTTTACAGTTCTGCCCACATCCATCCCATGGCTCTTACATTCTTTTTTTGCCTGTTCTTTCTTGATATTTTTGGCTCTTGGAGGGGGTGATATAGATGTCTCACTTTGGGCTGAATGGCCCACAGTCACTTACTCTGAACATTCTGGACTAACTGCTGCCTACTGTCAAAACAGACTTTTCTGACTAAGGTTTAGAGGTCTACTAAGAGGGCTATAAACAAAATGTTCAGAAGGTAGTTTGACAACATGTCCATTTAGCAAAACAACAGTAGTAGGTTCCCTGCTAGGGCCTAGGACTTCTACAGCCATGGGCTTTTGATCTGGTGTATAGGATCAGACAGGGCCACTGTCCTGTGGAGCCAGCCTCATCGTCAATCAGAAAGCAATTGGTCTCCCCATAGCGTCATACCAGGCCCGAAGAAGCATCTAGGTCAGTTTCAGCTCAATTTCTATATGTTTTGCAAGTAAAGTGTTCGGTGTCTTCAGCAACAAGAAGGTCTTTCTTACCTTCTAGTTCTGGCAGAGATTGTATGCTTCTTAAAAATGAACTTGAAGAAGAGGGACGGACATGTTAGATACACTTTGTAAATTAAATCGACCTTGAAGAATCCATTTAGTTCTGACATTATACTGCCTAGAGGAAAGAGAGGACTTGCTACCATACCTCTTGCCGTATCTGCTTTACTTACTGTACATCATCTAGCCCTGTATGTTCTTAGGTTCTACATACAGGAGTCAACTGACTAAGGATCATGTGTTTGGAAAACAATTGCATCTTTACTCAGCATATCGTTTGCATTATTCCTGAAATAATATGGCACAACAACTATTTACATAGCATTGGTATTATATTTGGTCTTATAATTAAGTAATTATGGTTATAAAAGCAATTTAAGGTATTCAAGAAGATATTGTGGGCTGGAAAAATGGCTCAGTGGTAAAGAGTACTGGCTACTCTTCCAAAGGTCCTGAGTTCAATTCCAAGCACCCACATGGTGGCTCACAACCATCTGTAATGAGATCTGGCATCCTCTTCTGGCCTGCAGGCATATATGCAGACAGAACACTGTATACATAATAAATAAATAAATCTTTAAAAAATGAAAAAAAAGAGGATATTGCATAGGTTGTACACAGAGTGCATCATTTTACATAAGACATCTGAAATTTGAGCATACACAGATTTTGGTACCCAAAGGAGGTAGGTGTTCTAGGACCAATACTCTGTGGATGAGGGGAAATTCTGTTGTGGCAAGAATGGTAACATGAATAATACTGGGCACTGATCTGTTACCTCCTTTCCCTGCTTAAGAGTACTTAATTTTTTTTCTGTACCCGAGTCCTGCAGCTGTACTTTGAATTGTGGTGATCTGATTGAGAATAGGGCCCATAAACTCAAAGGAAGTGGCATTATTAGGAGGTGTGACTCTCTTGGAGAAAGTGTCAATGGGGATGGGCTTTGAGGTTTCAGATGCTCAAACAGGGTCCAGTGTCATTCTTTCTTCCTACTACTTTTGCATCCAAATGCAGAACTCTCAGCTACTTCTCCAGCACTATGTCTGTCTGTGTGCTGCCATGCCTCCCACCATGATGACTTCTGAACTGTAAGGCAGCCCCCAATTTAATGTTTTTCTTTATAAGAATTGCTGTGGTCATAGTGTCTCTTTACAGCAATAAAAATGTTAACTAGACCACAGTGGAAGCACCATGATAGACCATGAATAATTTAAACTGGTCCTTGCAAACCCATTTCTCTTGAGGTAGCGTTTGGATTAGATTAGCATTTCCCTGACCCACAAGGATTGGTCTGGAGTAGACACCAGTCCTAAGAGGCACAAGGAGACAGTAGGTATGAATGTGGGGGAAATGTACTTATTTCTTAGTGGTTTTGAGGGCTACTGGAAGGCATGTTCTTGTTGGAACAGTTTTATAGGTGTCTAGAAGCCTCACACCACCGCTGCTATGCTTTCACGAAGGCTATCAGCTGGGATTAAGCTCATGAAAGGTAATGTTAACAACAACCACAACAAAAATAAATAAGGTCTTTGAAAAACTAAGTATTCATTGTTCAAGATTTTGTTTAACCTTTGTAGCTTCATTTGAGGGGTCAAATTTAGTTCTTGCCTACTTTCAACAGAATGATGAGCAGAGTAGAGATGAATGAGCATCTACCTGGTTACAGTGAACCATACATGGCGATAGGGAAGCTGAGAGCAGAGTAGACATTAATGAGCATCTACCTGATTACAGTGAACCATACATGGTGATAGGGAAGCCGAGAGCAAAGGTGAATGATTGTCTATATCAGCAGTTCTCAACCTATGGGTCCTGACCCCTCTGGAAGTTGAATGATATTTTCATTAGGTCACCTAAGACCATCAGAAAAGACAGATACTTACATTATGATTCATAACAGTAGCAAAACTACAGATATGAAGTAGCTACAAAGATAGTTTTATGGTTATGGGTCTCCACAACATAAGCAACTGTATTAAAGGGTTGCAGCAGTAGGAAGGTTGAGAACTGCTGGTCTACATGGTTACAGTGAGGTAGGTATGCGTGGTGCAGGTGAAAGGGCATTTCAGCTAGATTATTTTTGGCTCTTTGTTCCACAAAACTGTTGGGCCAAAATTATCTCAGGGCCTGTACCTTGAAATCTATAGGACAGAAAAAAGCCTGGCTTGAGTTCAGGGCCTATACTTTGAAGCCTGTAGGACAGAGAAAAGCCTGGCTCTAGTTTGAGTGAGGATGAGACAGCAAAACCTAGGTAGATGCCCCTCTAGCCAGAGGGAGGGTTTGGCTGCCTCTCATTGGCTGGAGGTACCCCCACATCACACCACGTCACTTGACCTATATAAGCTGATGCTCACAGTAATAAACTGAGTTCCTGCTTTGACTTGACTCCCTATCACATCTGATTGTCCTGTGTAGTGAGGCTGGATTGTTCTGTGTTGTGGGGCCTTTCCCTGGGGAATAAGGAGGCTCAAGAAGTCTAGTAATGGAAAACAGTTCTTTCCTTCTTAGGACCAGACTATAATAGCATTACTCAACTGGTTAGGATTGACAATGGAAACTTATCATTAGAATAAAAACAGGTAAGCATCCTAATAAGTATATTAGGGAAAACAATATCTTAGTTTCAACATTCCTGACGAATACATGGCCCATTATTACTCCTGCTCTGTCTCTCTGAGTCTTAAGCATTCCCTAGGCATCTTTCTGTCCCACTGGGCATGACCATTATCTATCATATAATGGTGTAGGAGGTCCTTCTGACTATGTGTTGCTTTCATTGGTTGAATCAAGAAACTGCCTTGGTCTTTTGATAGGGCAGAACTTAGATAGGTGAAGTAGACCGAACTGGATGCTGGGAAGAAGGGCAGTGTGGCAGACGCCATGAATCTCCTGCCTGAGACAGACACTGGTTAGAATCTTTCCCGGTAAGCCACAACCTCGTGGTGTTACACAGATTGTTAGAAATGGGTTAGATCAGGATGTGAGAGTTGGCCAAGAAGAGGCTAGAGATAATGGGCCAGGCAGTAATTTAATTAATACAATTTCTGTGTGATTATTTCAGGTGTAAGCTAGCTGTGCAGGACAGATCAAAGGGGCCCCATGCTCCTCACAACAGATGATCCTTGGGGGTTCCTGCTTCATGAAAGAGTCTGTGAGACATTCTGCAGGACACAGAAGAAAGTGATTGAACTGTCTTTAAAATTTCCTGCTTCATGGAAATGTCTGCTGAATACTATGGGCCTGTAGGCTGAAGATGGAAGCCCTAACAGTACAGAAAAACTTTGAGTGACTGTACAGGCAGCGAGATGTCTCTGTCACTTCTAGAGTTTTGGAAGTTGCTTACTTCTCATTTACTTAGGTAATATTATATCCTTCTGGAGTCTTTGATGGAGTTGAAGAATAGATAGTTATAGTTTTCCATTGTTATGATAAAAAATAAAATCGATCTAAATGTTGTAACTGTAATTCTTGCTTGATAACTATTTTGTTATATGTAATTTTACTATGTTAAAGTGAAAGCCTTTCTTTTTTGTTTAAACAGAAAAGGGGAAATGGTGTAAGAGGTCCTTCTGACTATGTGTTTCTTTCATTGGTTGAATAAAGAAACTGCCTTGGCCTTTTGATAGGGCAGAAATTAGGTAGGCGGAGCAGATAGAACTGAATGCTGGGAAGAAGGACAGACAGGCAGACGCCATGAATCTCCTGCCTGAGATGGACGCTGGTTAGAATCTTTCCCGGTAAGCCATGACCTCGTGGTGTTACACAGATTGGTAGAAATGGGTTAGATCAGGATGTGAGAGTTGGCCAAGAAGAGGCTAGAGATAATGGGCCAGGCAGTAATTTAATTAATACAATTTCTGTGTGGTTATTTCGGGGGTTAAGCTAGCAGGGTGGCTGGGACCAAAAGCAGGTCTGCTTGCTCCCTACAACAATATATTATAGAACTTCTTTTACCGTAATTGATTACTAGCTTTTAAAATTCCTCTTTCAGCTCTAAGTAGTCCTTAGTTTAATTTAAATGACAACTAACTTCTAATTTAGGCAGGCTCAGTTCCATGAGTCCCTATAGTAAAGGATACATAAAGCTTCATGTTTTGTTTTTCCTCTTTCTTTTTTCTTGATATCAATCCAGGTCAATGATACAGAATCCTAAGAAGGGATAAAGAATACAAGGAGTAGGAGAAGGAGGTAGAAGAGGAGGAAGAAAAGAGGAGATGGGATAGAAGAGGAAGGGAATATGGTGGTGTTGTAGAAGGATCAAAGCAGCCACTGAATGATTCTGCAAAGATCAGTACCCCACTTCTGCAAACACAAAGGGATGAAAAGATATCTAGTAACAGCTAGTTACTACATGGTGTGAAACATTTCTCAGGCTTCATAGAGTAGGACAGGAACCATTAGGGTGTATTTCAAAGAAACCCTCCATTTCCATGTTAACCTTAATTTCTCTAACAGAGCATCTGACTTGGGGTAACACCTTCTGGCCACAAGAAAAGAAAATACAGAAATTTGATCATTTTTTTGGGGAACACAAGAACATCTCTGCAAAGTATGAGAGATCAGAAGCACCTTTGAAAATGAGAACAAAGGAAGAATTTGACTACTCTGTTTCTATTAAACAGAGGCAATTTGAGATCAGAACAGTAACCTAAAACCAACTATACTAGCATAGCATGTATTGAGAGAGCCTGCTGCTTGTCCTGATTTTCAAGTTTAGGCAACATTGCTTTGTATTTGTCATGAAAGGTTAACTGACATTCTATGTGCTAAAATTTAACTGAAAAATAATGTTGTTGTTACAAACTGTGGGTGAGAAATCCTCTTCTGACCGGTAAAGTTGTACATAGAGAAGACATATGTAAATTAAGAGCAACTTAAACTTGTTTTCTCATACCCATAGGCTTGACTGCTAGGAAAGATTCACTTAAACGCCTTATCTTCAGACTACGGGATATCTATTTCAGAACTTCTGTGAGAACCAGTAACATAAGGAAGGCTCTGGCACATTTATACAGGATTTACAAGGCCCACGGAAGGTTTCATCTGCTGGGAAGTTCTCTGACAGCCTTTGCAGAGACAGTGAGAGTCCATTTCTTTTTCTTCCACTGAAGCTGGCCTGGATTGGACCAATAACTTCCATGAATAAAGTTTAGCACGAGGGGCACCCCGAGACTTTCATGGGGGTCAGAAGCCTCGTGGCTTCTTCCTCAGTCTTCTCAGAGTGGTTGCCCTCTGGCCTCTCCCTCTTGAGATAACAATGCAGAGAGAACAGGCCGTGTGCAGGTGTGGGGTTCTCATAGCCCCACCCGTGTACCGCCATCCAGGGTCCTCCAGTATCAGTCCAGCACAGTCTACAGCAGTGTGAGGGGCTTTCTGAGCTGACGGAGTAGATCCTTAGCATCTAGCATGGTAAGCAGAACAGAACGACTGTGTCAACACTAAATACATGGTTGTTCATTACACCTCAGATTTAGTCTGGCTTTGACTGGACTGCTCTAACAACCCTGTCACAGCAGGCTTTGCGTGATGAAGCTGTGGGTCTGCAAGGGCTGGAGAAGCCCATTTGAGGACTTGCAATACACAGTGGTGTAATTATGGGTAGCCCTATGACATCAAAGTGAACTGTTAATGATTTTGTTGCTTAGTGACGAATCTCCTTAAGCTTCTGTTTTATGTCTTCATCACATCTAACAGAGAAGAATTACATAACGTTCCTTTATCTGCACTCTGCAGATCTGAGTTATGTCAGACGGAAAGAGCTGGCATTCTACCTACTTGAACTTTGCTACCCACTCACTGCCCTTTCCCCCTTCCTGGGAAAGGCTGCTCTGATTACAACATTCCCCAGATTTCAGTGGCCTCTGTTCCTGGTTCCTTCTGGGGCACTCTGTTCTGAGCATGACCTGTTGGCATTGAAATGTGTGTGTCAAAAATCCTGTTATTTGTTTTAAAGTTAGTTTCACGTATTTAATTTTAAGTTAGCATAAAAAACAACTGCTTACTGAGTTCTCTTCTGCTTAAAACATTTCTGACTCTCCATTCTTTTGGGGGGGGTTACGTGGTGGGCTGGCAAGAGACAGAGACATGGATAGGCACGCCATGCAGAGTAAAGTTGGATATTTATTCAGGGGGTTACGGAGGGAGAAGGGTGAAGGGGAGAAGAGCAGAGGGGGGGGGGAGAGAAGAGAGGGAAGGGGAAGGGTGGAGAGAGAAGAGGGGGAAGGGTGGAGAGAGAAGCAGAAGCTGCCTCTCCAAGAGGAAGATGGAAAAGAGAGAGAGAGCTCAGGCCAGAAGCTGAAGATCAGCCTGCCTCAGCGGATGGGGGAGGGAGTGGGCATGGCTTGCCTCTTAAAGAGACAGAATAATCATTACAGTGTTCCTGACCTGTTGTTTAACACTCACACAATTATATTAATACACACTCACACATCAATAATAAATAAGATAGATATACACAGCCAAGAAATAACTTTTACAATTTGTTTCTGCTTTTGATTAATTGCTAAATAAAAAATATTACTTTTATTTTTGAGATTATAGTATCATTATATCATTTTCTGTCCCTCCCTTGAGACCCTTCTATTTTCTAGTTTTCATTAATTGTTTCTACATATATGTATATGTATAAACATATATGTCTAAATATAGCCTACTCAGTCTGTGTAATGTTATTTGTATGTATGTTTTCAGGGCTGGTGTTGGATAAGCAGTGGGTGTGCTCTTCCCTGGGGAGGACTATTTCTCCCACTCTCAGCATCCTTAGTTCTTTGTTAAGGCCTCCTGAACTTTCCCTGTCCACACTGGCATGTCTATTGCTATTATTCTTGTTCATCTCACATTTGGTGACACTTTATGTGTACAGTTTCTGACATTGCTAGGAGACCCAGTCCCACAGCAAACTTCCTGATTCCTGGCTCTTACAATCTTTCTGCTCCCTCTTCCTCAATGTTCTCAGAGCATTAGGTGCAATTGTTTTGTTGATGGACCAGTTGGGACTGTTCTGCACAACTTACACACTTTCTTATAAAAATGACAAAGGGGCTAATATTTAGGAGCCAGAAGATTTTTTTAAATTTATTTTTAGTTTTATGTGCATTGGTGTACATATATGTCCTGTGAGGGTGTCAGATCTTGGAGCTACAGACAGTTGTGAGCTGCCATGTGGGTGCTGGGAATTAAACTTGGGTCTTCTAGGAAAACAGCCAGTTCTCTTAACTGCTGAGCCATCTCTCAAGTCCCGAGTCAGAAGATTTTTACCCCAAATCCAACTTTGATGGAAGAATCAAACAATGTGACAACATTTGTCTCACTTACACATTGTCACATGACACCTACTGGCAGCTATGTTACAGAACCTTCTTTTGATGCTACCAGAGTCCAACAATGACTACTTTGTGCTTTCTCCCCAACTGGAAAACCAAGTGTGGATGTCATTTATCATTTTACTTATACCTACTGATATTTTAAGCATTAATTAAGTTGTTAAGAGTACATGCTGGTCTTGCAGAGGACTGGTATTCAATCCCCAGCTTCTGCATTGCAGCTCACGACCATCTGTAACTGCAGTTCCAGGCATCCAATGCCATTTTCTTGTTCCCATGGGCACTACATGCACGTGGTGCACATATACATATGCAAGAAAGTACTTATGCACATAAAATCAAGTAAATAAATAAAATTTAAAACTTAGACAAGAGAAAGTGCAATTAAAAAATATTCTTACCACAACCAATCAAAAAAGTAGATTTGTGGAACCCGGTCCCAGTGGATACATTCTTTTTGAGGTCAGAAGTGGGCATCAGCTCCATTGGATCTTGAGTTACAGGTGGTTGTCAGCTGCTTGATGAGGGGTTTTAGAATCAAACTTGGGTCCCCTGGAAGAATAGTATGTGCTCTTAATGTGTTGGGGACCAGCTTTAACAACATTACCTTTCTCCAGAGTGGAGGTGTGGGAATTTAAAAAACCTAGTCATTTCCAACTGGTTAATATACCCCTGACCCCAAAAGGTAGGAGTAAAACAAAAGACTTCATTAACATATGAATTGAAAGTCACAGGATGCATTCATCTTGCTCCTGCCCTAGACCAAACACTCTGTAGGCAAACCACTCCCTGGGTGGAATCCCAAGTTATTTCCATAAAGGGAACAGGAACTTAGTTGAATCCTTAGACTTTTGTTTTAGGTAGAAACCAACTACTTCCCTGTTTCAGGAGTACAAGGTCTGGCAACTAGCCGCACCTATTGACTATAGCCTTGAGAGAGCAGAACTTTCTGATTTACAACTAGGTGGGACCTTTGTTTGAGGTAGAAGCACAATAACTTTGAATGAACTAGAGACAAGTCCCAAACTCTCTGACCTTTGGCTTCTTTGGGTCCCCACACTAATGAGCAAGTCATCTCGTTGCTCCCACCACCTTCCCCATTCCACTACACTGCAATGGGCAGAAATGTTCAAATCTTCAAAAGCTAACTTGGAATTACATATAATTTTTGGGGGGAAAGAAGAGACTGCTCCAGAAAAAGTGAGTAGGACATACCTCTACAGTTTAGTCCTTTGGTGGAATTTTTACTCTCCGAGGAACTCCCAACAGAGTCAGTTGAAACAGGAAGGTGGCTTTGCCTGCCTCACCTCAGCTGAAGCCTGTCAGGCATCATTAAAGCACAGTCCATTTTGTGGTGAGGAAACTTGGGATCTGATAACATTTTCCTCAGGCCACGTCTCACTTCTGGCTTTCAATTAAATTCTGTGCTAGTATAAATCCAACTCTGATTCAGTCAAGTGCAGGTTGAAGGAGCTGGGGTTGGGATGGGAATGCCTTGGAAAGAGAACTAAAACCTGGCTTAGTCAGGGAACACTAGGATTGCATGTTTGTGCGCCAGCAAAAGCTGCAAAGGAACATACATTCACAATGCAAGGACCTGAATCAGAAAGGTTGCTGAATCTGTGGCTGCAGCATTGGGAACATGCCTGAAGACTGAGAAGCCCTCCCCTGAGTTAGAGTTTGAGAGAGAGGGAGAGAGAGAGACAGACAATCCTAGAAACAATTGGACTGCTGGTTCTGTGAGGACTCTTTTCCCTGTGGGTACAGAGCCATCTTTCTTTGTCTTCACTTGGCGGAGAAAGAACATACCTTTGCTATTGCTCTCATTATACGGGTGCTAATCTCCCTGTGAAGGCTTCCACTCTCATGGATTTAGCTAAGACTAATTACCTCTCTTAGGTCTCCTTTCCAAGTAGCACCACAGTGGGGATTAGAGCGTCAGCATGGGAATCTGATGGCTTAGGTCAGCTGACAACAGTTGAGGAGTGGGTGTGCTGTTTTAGTGACACTCAAGCGAGCACTGCACCATCCATGGCGCATTCTTTCCCAGCATCTCCATCTTCGTGGTTTGTCTTGTTCACTAGGTATAACTACAATGTCAGGATAGTTCACAGCGACACCAACACTCCTGCCTGCTCCCCTCCCAAGAGACAAACAAGCCCTTTAAGGTTTGCATTTTATTGCTCATCAGAGCAAGGAAATAGATGTGGATAAACATTTCCAATAAACTACAGAAATTCATGCTTCTAGAACTTTCAACATTATTTTTTTTTCAGGTTAAAATAAAAACATTTACTGTGCATCTCCCAGAGATCATAAGGGAGTCTTGGCTCTGGATAGGTCTCAGTGGTAGAACACTTGGCTACTCAATATGAGGCCCAATACTGCAAGAACAATTCAATTGTTTATTAGAGAATAACCATTTTTGTGGTTCACTGTGCCTTGAGTATTGGTAGTCTTGACCCATTAACTTTATTCTGGACATTTTTATCTTTACCGTCATTTCTTTTTTTTTTTTTTTTTTTTTGTTTTTTTTTGTTTTTTGAGACAGGGTTTCTCTGTGGCTTTGGAGCCTGTCCTGGAACTAGCTCTTGTAGACCAGGCTAGCCTTGAACTCACAGAGATCCACCTGCCTCTGGGATTAAAGGTGTGCGCCACCACTGCCCGTATTAAAGGCGTGCGCCACCACTGCCCGGCTTTTAGAACTGTCAAATTGCTTTTCTTTCTTTCTTTTTTTAAGATTTATTTATTTATTATGTATACAACATTCCTTCCATATATGCCTGCAGGCCAGAAGAGGGCACCAGATCTCATTACAGATGGCTGTGAGCCACCACATGGTTGCTGGGAATTGAACTCAGGACCTCTGGAAGAGCAGTCAGTGCTCTTAACCACTGAGCCATCTCTCCAGCCCTTTATCGTCATTTCTAACAGTGATCTAGCATTGCTTCCCACAGTCTGACCTGGTTCCTAGTAAGGATTGCTTAGAACTTTCCAACCTGATTCTTTTGACGCTTATCACCAAAGCCTTAGAATGTAATTAGTGCAGAGCAACAGCCTTTCCTTCCTACAGAACACAGTCAGACTTCTGAAGGCAGCAGCCAAGCCTCCATGCCTCCATGATCAGCTCAGAAACATTCTCTCTAGACTCATCTTTGTATTAATAATACTATTGAAGATAATAGGCCCCATTGTAAAAGGACTGATGTGCCATATCTAAGACATGAGCCCACTTGACAATACATTTTAGAATATTTTTATTTTTGGTTTTTCGAGACAGGGTTTCTCTGCAGCTTTGGAGCCAGTCCTGGAACTAGCTCTGTAGACCAGGCTGGCCTTGAACTCACAGAGATCCACCTGCCTCTGCCTCCTGAGTGCTGGGATTAAAGGCGTGTGCCACCACTGCTTGGCTAGAATATTTTTAAAGGTAAAACTTGTGCCACTAATTCTTACAGATGGAATAGGATCCCCTAAAATATACATTTGGCATCACCAACTTCTAATGTGCATTTATTGGTAGACAGAACCTTTAAAGGGCAATTAAATATAAAAGAGATCATAAAGATCGGGCCCTACTTCAGGAGAACTTGTGTCTTTAGAAGAAGAAAAACAAGGGACAAGTGTACAGAGACAAGGTCGTCTGAGGACAGGGGCAGAGTGATCATCTGTCAGCTGAGAATGGCCTCAGGAGAACCCAAACGTAGGGCACCTTGATGCTGGATTTCCAGCCTTTGGGACTCTGAAAAAACACATTGCTGTTGTCTTAATGACCAAGTACATGTTTTTTTTTTTTTTTTTTTTTTTATCATGGCAGTTCTGTAAACTAAGATGTGAGTTATATTCTCTTCCTGCTGTGAGCTCTAGGAAACTCAGAACCAAACGTGAAGTCCACACTAATCCCACACATTTGCCATATTCCCGCAATCCCTGCATTTTCATCTTTCTTTTGTGACTCACTTCTTTCTATTTCAATTTTATTAGGTTATTATTTGTTTTTATTGTTTGCTGCTTCAAAGCCTTTGTAGGAAAGAAGCAGGACACGAAGAAATAAATAACAACCTAAAGGAATACTTTATAGTTACAGGTCCTCTTATTTCAGCTATGCCTTTACAGTTTGCTGTAATGGTTTTTTATTTATTTATTTATTTCTTAGGCTCTTTAATGTTGGAGTGCTGCAGGGCTCAACCCTCAGACATTAACTTTTCCTTATGTCAGCTCAATTCTTGTTTGATCTCAACCAGACTTATGACTTTATTCTTTAGCTGTGAAGTGTGTGTATGTTGTATGTGGATATACTGGAATTATCTATCTATCTACCTACCTACCTATTATGTATGTATGTATGTATGTACGTATGCATAAATTAGCTGCACCATCCATCCATCCATCCATCCATCCATCCATCCATCCATCCATCCATCATCTATCAATTGTAAGCTTTCTTCCCAATCTCTTTATGTATGATAGTTAGGAATCTCATATTTAGCATGTCTTAAAGGCAACTATAAGTCCAAACTCTTCCTTCTCACCCTTGGGAAACACAAACTGTTTTGGACTTCTCAGTAAACATCAATTCTGTACTTATGGATGCTTGAGCCTAAAATGTTGGAGCTGTTTTTGAACTTCTTTAATTTCCAATTTGTCAGAAGCTTCATTGCCTTCTTCATCAAGATATTTCTAAGAGCCGAGCATTTTTAGGCATCTTCTTGCAGCAGCACTGGAGACCACCCTCACTTATCCTTGGTTACTGTCTACAAAGCAACCTTCTGCTTCCATGTTTCCTCATGTGGACCATTGTCTACGCAGCCAGAACACTCCACCAAAAGGCAAGTCAGATCAGGTTACCTCTTTGCCCAACCTGTGGGGGTTTCTTTCACATTAAAAGGCAGTTCTTATAATGGCCTGTGAGGCACAATATAATCCGACTGTGTTTACTCCTTTGACCCCATTAAGTTTTCTTTATCTCTCATCCGTCCAGATGCAATGACTTACGTTTCTTGCTTCTTCTGCCTGTGTCAGAATGTAGCCTCCTCCAGGATATCAACAGGCTTATTCTTATCTTCAAGTCTCTATCAATTTATTAATCAATCAAGATATCCTTATTAGAGAAACTTACCTCGTAGGGTTTGGCACAATGTCAACAACTGGCTGCCTTTAAAAACATAAATAAATATTATACTTGAACGTATATTACAACAAAATCTTAAACTCAACCTAAATTCTTGATAATTTGTTCATGATTTTTAAGATGTCAATCACTTAATAATAAACTAGGTCCTGATTTGTTGTACTTGATTTCCTGGTGTAAATGCTCTTTCCATGGCCAGTCCCTACATACTAAAATGCCACGGAAAGAGAAATGGAGGATAGGTATGCCATGGCAGAACACCCCTGTGCAGCATTTCCACCGTGTAGACAAGAGCTATGTGAAGCCGTAAGAGAACGGACACAGTGTACATGTGTACAATGTAGTAAGACAACTAAGATTTTATTAAAAATTACATTTATTTATTTTGTATGTATAAGCCTACATGCCACTGTAAACATGTGGAGATTTTCTCCTTTTGTCACATGTATTTAGGGACTGAACACACATTATCAGGCTTGGTGGCAAGCTCCTTTGCCAGCTGAGCTATCTTACTGGCCCCAATTAAGAAGTTTTAATTTTTTTAAACTTTTGGTCAAATCAAAATTGCTGTAGTTTAGGTCTGTTATATCTACAAAAGGCCTTTATATTGAACATGTGGGTCCCAGCCTGTGGGAGGAGCTTTCAGGATTGCAGCCTCGTAAAAGGATGTTAGGTCACTGGCAATATGCCCAAGGAGAGTACGTTGGGACCTTATCCTTCTTTCCTCTTTTCTTTGTGATTTGGCAGCCATCAGGTGAGAATCCTTGCCCTGCTGTCTATTCACTACCTGACATTCTGCTTTGTCACAGGCCTAAAACCTGACCATAAACCAAAACCTCTGAAGCTAACCTTTCCTCCATGTAGAGACAAGTTATACGAAACCATAGATCACAGACGCAGTGGAATGTGTGCAATGTAGTAAGACAATTAAAATTTTGTTTTAAAAATTATATTTATTTTAATTGTTATTTTAAACAAAACAAACCCCTCTCATTCTCTCCTATCTCTCTCTCTCTCTCTGTCTCTGTCTCTCTGTCTCTCTTTTCCAAGACAGGTTTTTCTGTGTAGCCCTGGCTGTCCTGGAACTCTCTGTAGACCAGGCTGACCTCTAACTCTCGGAGATACTGTAATGATTGTTCTGTCTCTTTAAGAGACAAGCCACGCCCACTTCCTCCCCCATCTGCTGAGGCAGGCTGATCTTCAGCTTCCAGCCTGAGCTCTCTCTCTTTTTCTGTTTTCCTCTCGGAGAGGCAGCTTCTGCTTCTCTCTCCACCCTTCCCCTTTCCCCGCTTCTCTCTCCTCTCTCTCTCTCTCTCTCTCTCTCTCTCTCTCTCTCTCTCTCT
>PVIU01013923.1:0-53976 GCA_004026605.1 Ondatra zibethicus | reverse complement strand
CAGGGTTGGGGGTGGCTCCAGTAGCTAGGGGAGGGTCAATTGCCAAAACTCAATGCCTCCAGCCCCATCTAGGAGGCAGGATAGGGTGCCTCATTCCTCTGCCTTCTCTGTCCTTATAGGCAGCACTCAAAGCCCCTGTCCCAATAGAGAGCCCCTGAGGGACAAAGCCAGCCGAGCCTTACTTGTCTCACCTGGGCCCTATGGCCTGAACCTCGTGCCTGGCCTGTCAGTATTTATTGCCTCCATTTGGGCCAGCTGGCCTGATGCCTCTGCCCTGGCTCTTGGTGCCACCATCCCTGGACCCAGCCAGGACAAACGTGGGACCAAGCGCACACAGTTGGGAGCCGTCTCCTGTGCCTCCCCTCCCCCATCCCCGGTCCCCCGTGTGGAGTCTGCCAGGCCTAGGCCTCAACAGGCAGAGGAGCCTGTCCCTGCTTCTCTTCTGACTGGGAAATAAACACCCCTGAAGGAGTCTGGGGTGGTGTGGTCTATGCTCCTTGTGGGGCTTGGAGGGAATGGCATGGCTGCAGTGGAGGGTGGGGGCCTGGGTCCTGCTCTCAGTAGAGGTGGTCTGCTGCTCACGGCCCCATGTGTCTTTGCTACTGGCTTCCTGTAGAGAAGTGAATATAAAAGAAACCCCAGAACCATGGTGACGTGACTCATTACTCTAGACCCTCCTGGGAGTTGGAGCTGGGCATGGAGGGATCACTTGGGTCAACAGGAGCTGGTAGTGTTGGAGTCTCGCAGGCCACACCTGGATGTCTCACACAGATGGCAACAGAATAGGGACTCTGCTAGAAGATCTAGAACCTTAAGAGACTGGTCTGGGGCCACACAACTTGAGTGGGAAGGTCACCCTGGTGAGGAAGTGGTCCATTTCTTTTAGCAAGGCTGGCTGGAACAGGAAGTCAGCACCACAGGAGCCTCCCTCCACACCTCCAGTAAGGTGCTCTCTAGAGCATCTACAAGGCTACCTACAGGGACAGGACCATTGCCCGTGGAGAGGAGCCCTGAAAACCGCTGAGCCTTAACCAGTGCAGCATTAACTGCTGCACAGCCCTGCAGTAACCACGGGGAGGCAGGATTACGAGTCTGCCTCTGAGCACATCGAAAGACATTTCAACCTCAAAGCCCCACCCTGCCCTTATGGGGATGTGTGCACAGTGACCAGCGAACACCCAACAGGAGTCACATCACAAACTTATTTTGGGCCTGGTGCCAGCTTTGGAAGCTACCCTCTGGTTAAGTTGCTCAGTAAAGCGGTTGTATTATCCATGCATCTAGCAGTGGTCAGCTGCTTCCCTGGAGCCTCCCGGTCTCGCTATTGGGGTCCGCCACTGCTGACCAGTGGAGTGAAACCGCTGGGCCGGTCAGGAGCCTCCTTACAGCCGATAAATCAGGGGCCATGGGGACCCACAGAACAGCAGAGCCACTAACCTGATAGCAGCAGCCCCTCACAGTAAGCCAAATTGTTGACCCAAGCCTCTCCCAGAAATGTTCCTGGCACCAGCAGTCAGGCAGGCCTAAGCAGGGTGAGGCTCTTTCCCCAAGCCCTGCAGCTTGACAAAGCCAGGACCGGCTGGTCAACTCTAATTGTCTTTAAATTTTTAATCTGTCAGCAGTTGTTTATTGAGGAGGGGCTTACGAAGTTCACATTGGATCAAGAAACTTAATCTTACAACTCCAGGTTCGTCCCAGCCTGGTAGGTGTGTGAACCCAGACCCTGAGTGCCAAGTGTGCAAGCACACTGCCAACAACTAGGACTTTGCCCTGGCTCCTCCCTGAGCAGGTTAACTTACGGTGTCCTAATAAAGCGCATGACGTGTTCCTTAGGTCCCAAGTCTAAGCAGATCTTCCCTATCTCACCCAACCTGCTCCTGTGGTGTGGTGTTCCAAACCCCGGGAGCCAGATGCAGGGGCCTCCCCGTCCACTCGCCTCCATCCATGACTCCCAGGAATCCCCAGGTTCCTAGCTTCTCAGCCGCCTCCAGATGGGCCTCCTTCCCCAAGGAAGGTCATGGTTGTAGGTAGTACCAGTCAATGAGCAGTCAGCTTCCATGGTGTGTATAAGTAATTACTAGCTATTTTGATTTACAAGAACCTTCTCCATGCCCAGAACCATCAAAGCTACTATACCCAGGCTATATGTACCATGTCCTGCTTCCCGCTTCCCACTGGGCTGTCACCAGCTCTCAGCTCACGCTCCAGTACAGATCTTGTGACCAGTGGCACCAACCTGCTGTTCACCCTGCTGGACATCTGACAAGCCTGCCAGCTGAAAAATAACAATAATACACAAAACCGACGAATAACTCAACCCTTAGCTCTGCATGAGACTTTCCTGAAGGATATCCTGATGCATTTCCAAAAGTGGGCAGAGAAATGTGTGGGTCTTGCATGACCTGGACTCTAGGTCCAAACTACCTCTTCTGCAGTGGAACTGCTCTTAGAAGGTATAAGTCAGGCTTTAGGAAACAAGTTATCAGCTTGGCCCTCGAGGCTATAGCCCATAGATGTTCAGATGATCCAACTTGCATTCTTGGGTTGGGACATAATACCTGTATGTTATTTGGCTACTCGACAAACCCAGAGGGCCCAAGAATTTCAGGCCTCCCTCTGGCTTCTCAAGAACTCACACTGCTGTGTCTGTTTGGGTCTGTGTAGAAGGACAACGCAGAAAGCAGACATTCATCACACGGGGGGGGGCTTCAGGGCTGGACCCTCTTTCACACAATGTCAGTACCCCTACCCTGTTACGCAGACAGGGCAGTTGCCTACACTGAGAGTTTTGTCCATCCTGTGCTTGCCCTGACAGCCCAGAGATAAGCTGAGATCAGATCCTATCTACTTCAGTCTGCCTTGTATGCACCTGGAATGCTCCATTTTACTTGGTTCATTTCTTTTTTGTATACTCTGTGTCCTGGAGGCAAGCTGTCTTTAAACTATCACCCTCAAACCCCCTACTCCGTTTCCCTCCATAGACAAAACATACCACCTCTACTATTTTCTACCTTGACAAGGTCTCAAGTAACCCATGCTGTCTTTCAGCTCCTGGTACTCACCAGGGGTAGGTGAATGTACCTGTAAGCCCAGTGATTTAGGAGGCAGAGGCAGTATGATTGCTGAAAGTTCAGGGCCACACTGCTCTACACAATTTCAAGACAATAGTGCTATGGGGGGGGGTGGAAGGGAGGGAGGGAGGAAGAAACTTAAAAATAAAATAGAAGAATTTATCCATCTGCCTTTCTCATGCTGGGATTACAAGGGAACACTACCATACCAACTGACTTTCTCTTCTCTGTCTTGGCTCCAAATCACAGTTTGTAATACAGGTCAAGGCAACCACAAAACCACTGGAGATGGCGCAGCAGACCTGAAGCAATTTCTGTCACACCCAAGAGCAGGCGTGTGAACAGGTACTTCAGTTAGACAGAGAAAGGGAGAAGCAGCCCAGCTGCTGCAGGACTGGGTACATCTGCTCATGAGCCCTCCTAGGCCTGTAGTCACCCTTTGGACACACGAAGGTTTCCCAGTGGGCACAACCAGTTTCTGACTCTCATCCTCCCTACCCTGGATGTGGTTGGGGCACAAGGGGCTTGGTCTTCAAGATAGAAAATCTAAGCAGAGTTCCATGTAGGAAAGGTGACACATACCCTCATTTAGTGTCTCAAAAGAAACTATCAGAATAAAAATGCGTATTTAGGTTTCATCGTTTCTGAGAGCAGTATATTATGAGTCAATGTGTAGACTTAACATGGGAGTGCTTCCTTGTCTAGTGACCCTTAGCTATCAGGACTGTTTCTGTAGTAGGAAGTGCAGAAAGGGGAGGCTGTCAGAAGGGAGTAAGCAGAGCATGTGGGGGGTGTGTGCAGAAGTCAGGTGACAGGCGCCATCGAGCAGTAAGGGAAAGAGTGGGCAGAACATTGACAGGGATTGCTCATAGCTGTCACCAAGCACTCAGCAGGCTGGGGCAGCGCTTTAAGTATCGCTTCAAGTTGGAGGCCATTGAGTTCCAAGCAAATCAGGACTTAAGTGGCTCAAACCCAAAAGACAGTGAGCAGATGAGTCTGGGATAAGTCGAGATAATACGTGAGTCTCGTCTGTAACCCTAAAGGTTGGTTTATAGAAGTCAAAAGTTTCCATTATTTAACCCAACACACACAAATGCCACTTCAACATGTAGTCCATCTCAAGTCTGACGAGGAACTGCTTTCTCCACTTCCCAATCGGGCTTCCGAAGTCTGGGGCGCATTCTACTCCGCAGCGGTGTTGGGAGATAGGGAGATGGACCGCAGTCCCTCGGACAACCACGGATCGAAAAGAAGCGCCCAGGACGGTGGTGGTGCACGCCTTTGATCCCAGCACTCAGGAGGGAGGGGGATCTCTGTGAGTTCGAGGCCAGCCTGGTCCATAGAGCGAGTTCCAGGACAGCCAGGGCTACACAGAGAAACCCTGTCTCGAAAACGCCGGGGAACGTGCCCGCGGCCTGTGGAGACACCGAGTTGGAACCGCGACGCCCACTGGCTGGCGGCGAGTGGACCCCGGAGCCCAGGGGCTGCACGGGCCGCACGCGTACAGGAAGTTGCATCACCCGGCTTCCGGGCGGGGCCTCGGGGGCGGGGCCAGTACGGAAACGCGGTCCAGTCAGAATGCAACACGAGGGGCTTCGGAGGCGCAGGCGTAGCTCCGCCCAGGAGCCCGGGGCTCCGCCCCACTGCCACGTTCGACGGAGAAACGCGTAGGGTGCGCGCATCTCTCGGCCAATCAGAAGCCACAGGGCCGGGCCGTGGAAAGGCAGCGGCCGCCCCAGACGTCTGGAAGGCGTGGGAAAAAGTCGCCAGTCAGAAGTCCAGAAAGAGAAAGTTCGCCTCTGCCACCCAATCAGAGGCGGGGGAGCGCAGTGCGTGTGCGCGCCCGCGCGCGCACTCGGGCCAATCCCGGGCGAGAACGGGCAGGCCTCCGGGTCTCCTCGGACCGTGAAGCGGAGAGGGCGGGCCCCTCAGACCCTCGGCCAATCAGACGGCGCGGCGGGGCGCAGGCGCGCGGCGGCCGACGCGCGCGGGGAGGGGGTGGTGTGGGCGCGTCCCCGGCCCAGGATTTATAAAGGCGAGGTCTGGACCTACGCGCGCTCTCGTCGCTTTGGCTGTCCCGGCGGCGCCAACCTAACCGCCCCGCCCGCTGCCGACGTCCGACATGCTGAGCCGTTCTCTGCTGTGCCTGACCCTGGCCTGGGTGGCCAGGGTGGGCGCCGACGCCCCGGAGGAAGAGGACAACGTCCTGGTGCTGAAGAAGAGCAACTTCGCAGAGGCGCTGGCGGCGCACAACTACCTGCTGGTGGAGTTCTGTGAGTGAGCCGCGGGCCCGGGCGGGCAGGGCCCCTGGTCCACGGACCGCAGCTCAGGGCCGCGCTCGGCGGCGCCCGGCGCTGCCCGGTGCGGTGGCCCGTAGTTCCCTGCTTGTCCCGGGGAGCACAGGCTGGCGGGTCCCGGACTGGACCTCGCTGGGAGCACCTACTGTCAGCTTCTCTGCCTCCAGCCTTCCAGAGAGCATCCTTCCTACCCAAAGTGGAAATCGTTGTGTTCAGGGCTCTTGGAGGGTGACTGAGTGGCTTAGGATCAGGAAGGTGCCTGTGCCCGACGTCCGCATGGCCCGATCCGTTTGTTAGCTGGGAAGAACAGGATGGGCTGTGTGAGCAGTAGCAATGCCGATAGAACAGGTCCAACCCTATTTACTCTGCCCACCCTACGTGTAGCTTGCCCTCGCCTCCTCACTGGGAAGTAGGCCAGATCCTAAGCCTTACTTCTCTTTACAAGTGTGTGAACTCCAGCACAGCTGCCAGGCTGCTTTGACAGATTGTCACGTTCCCACACTAGAAAGAGCACATTCTGATAGGCATCTGGGCTCTTTCTCGCTAGGATAGTGCTGGGCCAGCTACCTTTTAACCTTCCCTGCATTCTTAATGGGAAAGTCTAGGGATACATTGACCCTGGTTGCTGGAGACAATGGGAAGTTACAAGTCAGGATTATTTTGCCGTGTTGGTGGTCACAGGGCAAAGGAGGGGTTGGAGTTGTCACTCATGGCCTCTGTCCTGACATTGCCCAAGAGCGCCAGCAATCAGCTCAGTCGCGTCTGCGTTAAGAGGGGTTATCTTGGTGTGCCAATAAAGTTTTTATGAAGAAGGTACAAAGTAGAAAGGGGAGCAATGGACCTGGGTCAAGGACTGCCTTCCAGAGTCCTGCTTTCCTTTTCAGATGCCCCATGGTGTGGCCACTGCAAAGCTCTGGCCCCTGAGTATGCCAAAGCTGCCGCGAAACTGAAGGCGGAAGGTTCTGAGATTCGACTAGCGAAGGTGGATGCCACGGAAGAGTCTGACCTGGCTCAGCAGTATGGCGTCCGTGGCTACCCTACAATCAAGTTCTTCAAGAATGGAGACACAGCCTCCCCTAAGGAGTATACAGGTGTGACCCAAGCGCTGCCCTTTAATGGCTGTGTAGGCTTGGGGAGCTAGCCAGAAGTATGTCTTAGTGGTCGGGAACCTTTGCAGAGGCTTGGGGGGACCCTGTTGGCAGCTGGGTTCCATATCAGCTCTGGCATCTGAGGGCCATGGGAAGAAAGTTCCCTTTTTGGAGTACCTGACAGGAAGAGTGTCACATCTGTGATGGCCTCCAGAGCAGCCTCTTGGCTGAGGCTTATCTTAGGATTGACCAATGAGGAAAGGGAGGCAAGGGCTGCTCTGAATGCACGGGGCTTTGGGCTATTGGTCCTCACAGAAAATAGTGCTTCCAGATCGTGTGGGTGTGGCACTCTGGCTGCTTCATAAGCATCACTTACAGTGTGTGCCAGTACCTGGCCAAGCATTCTTGGCTTTCTCTACACTTCCCCTTGGGACCCTTTCACAGCCTCAACATCCGAGTCGTTGCTGACAGGCTGCAAATCGAAGCTTCCAACTGTCACCGAGCCACTGCTAAAGCTATTTTCATAGAGGCTGGGCCTTCACGTAGGCAGTTCGTTAGACCCGCAAAAGAAGACTTGGGTGTCCAAAACCAGTTTCCTGGAATCGCCATTCAAGCCTTGTGCTGGGCGGCGTGAAAGCAGCTTATCCTGCGCTTGTAAAATATCCCTTTGAGCAGCCTTGTACTGGTCAGCACCAGCCACTCTGGTCACTTCCCACGATATCTGTGGTCTCTACTTTTTACATGAGAAAGTTCATAGTCCAGAATTTTGTTTGCTCATGCCTGTGGCCGGCACCTGGGAGGCAGAGGCAGGAGTATCTCGTAAGTTTGGGGCCAGTCTAGTGGAGTTCCAAGCAGAGTAAGCCCCACCTGAAAAGTGCACAGAGTTGGTAGCGTTCTTGCGTAGTATGTATGAATACCTGGATACAGTCCCCACCACTGAATAAACTGGCCATAGTGACATTTTATCTACTTGTTTTTTTTGTTTTTGCTTTTTGTTTGTGTGTGTGTGCACAGGCTCCTGAAACACTATTTATTGTATCTTGTGCATTCTGTGTCAGAAGAGGGTGTTGGATTCCCTAGAACTGGAGTTACAGGCAGTTGTGGGCCAGCCATTGTGGGTACTGACAACCATCAACCATACGCAGGTCCTCTTGAAGAGCAGCAAGTGTTCTTTTTTGTTTTGTTTTTTGAGACACAGTTTCTTGGTTTAGCGTTGGCTGTCCTGGAACTTAGAGATCTGGGATCCCAAGTGCTGGGTTTAAAGGCGTGAGCCACTAGACCTGGCTTCAGAAAGTGTTCTTAACAATTGAGTCATCTCTCCAGCCCCAGAATCAAAAACATAAAGAATTTTTTTTTTTTTTTTAGCCAGGTAGTAGTGGGACACCCAGAGTCATGGTAGATCCAGGGTGCAGACCAGCCTTAATTAGTCCAAGTGGCCCAGTCCAGGAGGGGAGAGTCACCTGTCAGCCTCTACCTCAAGGAAGAAGCAGACCTTCCTTCTCCTCATCATGTCTGCTCTGAGTAGTTCTTACCATCTGAGAATTGGGTAGGGCCAGACAGGAAGGTGTTGGGGTTGAGTTGAGCCTGTTTGAGGGGTGGCAGAGCTAGCACTGAGGCTGACTAACCACATCTCCAGGGGTGGAGCCTGGTGTGAGAGCAGTGGAGCAGAAACTGAGCCGAATGAACTCTGGCGCCTCAGGAAATTTGGAAGATGCAAGCAGACTGGGGAGAAGCGGCTAGTGAGTGAGCCCTGCTCTCCAGATGTGTGCGCTCCTTCCTTGACAAGTGCTGCGGTAGCCTCTTCTGGAATCCAGAGGCTGCGGCCAGTGTTCTGTAGGAGACCGTCTTGCTCTTGGAATGGGCTGGCCTGTCTTGAGCCTACCGGGCACAGCTCAGAAGAGATGGCTTGGTAGGGTGGGTGATATACCCTGTCTCACAAGAACTTGCATTTGTTTGGGGTGCAGCCGGCAGGGAAGCTGACGACATTGTGAACTGGCTGAAGAAGCGAACAGGCCCTGCTGCCACAACCCTGTCTGACATTGCGGCCGCCGAGTCCTTGGTGGACTCCAGCGAGGTGGCCGTCATCGGTTTCTTCAAGGTAGACCTTTAGCATTCCGTTTGACTGTCTGTGTCCTTACAGAGGGAGGGGTCCCGGCGGCTCGGGCTCAGGCACTCCGCTGCTGTTCCTCAGGAGCAGTGCACAGGGTTGGGCGTGTGGTCACCTCTGCTTCCCTTCCTCTTCTAGGACGTAGAGTCAGACTCTGCCAAGCAGTTCTTGCTGGCAGCCGAGGCTGTTGATGACATACCTTTTGGAATCACGTCCAACAGTGGTGTGTTCTCCAAGTACCAACTGGACAAGGATGGAGTGGTCCTCTTTAAGAAGGTGAGTGACCTTTGGGCAGCTGTGCCCTGGGCAGTTCAGGGGTTGATCTGCAGGGGGTGGTGTTGCCTGCTTATGTTGGGAAGGACCAAGCTGGGCTGATGGGATGGCTAGCGATCAAGGATCTCTGCTCCATCTTTTTGGAGTTAGACTGTGGCAGTCACTTCATACTGTGGCCTTTGGACCAGCTTCCTGTGACTGCCAGCACACTAGGTCTCCTGAACAATCCAAGGTGGTGATTATGGCAAGTTGTAAACAAGGTGACTGTTGGAGCCATTCACTTTCCCTCCCTCCCTCCCTCCCTCCCTCCTTCCCTCTCTTTAAGATAGGGTCTTACCCTGTAGTGCTGGCTGGCCTGAAGCTTGTATAGCCCAGGGTGGTCTTTAATTCATGGCAGCTCTCCTGACTCCTCTCTCAAGTGCTGAAACTACAGATTTGATCTGAGCCACATATCTGACCTGAAAGATCTTTTTTGTTTGTTTTTCGACACCGAGTTTCCCTGTGTAACAACTCTGGCTGTTGTCCTGGAACTCACATTGTAGACCAGGCTGGCCTCAAGCAGATCTGCCTCCCGAGTGCTGCCTCCCAAGTGCTGGGATTAAAGGCTTGCACCGCCCAGCTTAAAGATCATTTTTAAAAACTTATTTATTTTTAATTTTATGTGCATTTGCCGGTATGTATGTCTGTGTGAGGGTGTTGGATTCATCCACTGGGACTGGAGCTATAGATAGTTGTGAACTGCTATGTGAGTGCTGGGAATTGAACTCAGGTCCTCTGGAAGAGCAGCCAGTGCTTTAACTGCTGAGCCACCTCTCCAATCCCTAAAGATTATTGTTGAGTTCCCAGTCTAGTGACATTAATTATATCCACGATACCAAGGAACCTGTTGTCAGGATTTTGTCCTCAGCCTAGACAAGAGCTCTGGAGCCTTAGCTATGGATACATGACCCCTGCATCCTGCTCCTGCCCCTTGGAGACCTCCCACTTGAACACCTACAGATTCCAATCCTGTTGTCAATTTTTCTGTAGACACCAAATGTCCTTGCCATGTCTTCCTGTTATAGGGATGCAGCAGACTCTGAATTTGGCTGATGGGTCCATGGGCTTTTTTGTCTTGCCTGAGATCAGGGTGATGTCTGGGCACCCATACTTTTGCAGCCTAGCTGTGCCAAGATGGGGGTGGTGAGAAGCTCATGTCACCCGGGTAGGAGGTGTACAGGGGAGAGAAAGTTCTATGAGAGGAAATATCTAGAGAGTGGGGAGACAGGAGTTGGTCCTCATGGACAGGAGAATAAAACCCCAGAGTGCTGTCCCCTGTGGGAGGAATGGCACAGAGGGGAAAAAAATACTCTGGGGGTCTGGAGAGATGACTCAGCAGTTGAGAGCACTGGCTGCTCTTCCAGAGGAGTCCAGTTCAATGGTCAATTCTCAGCACCTACCTGGCAGCTCATTAACTGTGACTCCAGTTCCAGGGGGTCTAACACCCTTAGACTCATGCATATAAAATAAAATCAGATTTTTAAAAAAATTTTTTTGGAAAAAAAAAAAGAATGATAGCCTGTTCAGGAAAGATGAGCGTAGATGAGGGGTCCTCTTGGTTTGGAACCATGTTGCTGTGGCACCTGACCTTGTGTGTTTCCCGTCTCTGAAAGGGTTTCACCAGTTTGCAGTTGAAGGAATTTGAAGGTAAAGAACAGACGAGAGCTGTCCTGAGGGCTCGTGGAGAACGCCACCTGGCTGCTGCCCTCTACCCACTAAGAGACTTAGGGAGAGAAGAGCTGCGCAATTACTGGCTGTCTGGGGACATTTGCTCAGGAAATTTTAATTAAGTGCCTGATTCGAGAAGTGAGAAAGTGCTGGATGAAGTCTTCATAGAACAAAAGCTCTTTCAGATATTTTAAAATTTTATCCAAAGCCCTGCAGTGGTGTCGCACACCTTTAATCCCTGCACTCTGGAGGCCGAGGCAGGCGGATCTCTTGAGTTTGAGGCCAGCCTGGTCTACAGAATGAGTTTCAGGGCAGCCAGGGCTGTTACACAAATTTTTTAAAAAGATTTTATTTATTATGTATGCAGTGCCTGTGTGTATATCTGCACACCAGAAGAGGGTACCAAATCTTATTATAGATGGTTGTGAGCCATCATGTGGTTGCTGGGAATTGAACTCAGGACATCTGGAAGAGCAGTCAGTGCTCTTAACCTCTGAGCCATCTCTCCAGCCCTTGATTCCCCTACATGCACACGTGCATACACACATGCACACACACACACACACTTATGCACGCGTGCGCAGGGTGTCCTGTATCCTGGACTAGTTTTGAACTGTGTGGCCAAGGCTGCCCTTGAATTCCTGATCTTCAGAGTGTACCACCACACTCAGTGATTTGGTTTTGTTTTGGGTTTTTTGTTTGCTTGAGTTAATAGACATACTCTGTTGCCCAGGCTGGCTTCCTACTGTTCTACTGGATTTTCCAGTCTGCCCCAGGGAGACAGACTAGCAGGGGCAGATAGTTCCCAGTGAGGCTAGGCCATCCAGCTACATCTGGATGAGGCCAGCTACTGCTTATTTTCTGTCTTGCTTTGAAGACTACGTGCAGCCTTGACTGAAGAGAACTCGAACCAGGGAAGGCTGCCAGAGCCGCTGGTGTGATATAGTGTCTGTCGTGACCTGGTGGGGCTGCTGTTTGCAGCACAGACAGTGTTGTAGTGGTATTGAAGGGAGCTGTGGACCATAGTAGACTGAAGAAACTGTGTGACTGCATTGCCAAGAAGAGAGCAGCCCAGCCTAGGTCGTCAGTTTTCCTTGCAACCCTCAGTGGGAGGCGGTGGAGTGAATTGTTGTGGTGCAGGAGAGGAGCCTTGTTGGTAATGGTGACTGCGTCACACCTGGAGAGTGTGTGCTGGAGCCCTTAGCCAACTCAGTGTCCTCTCCATTGCGGCTGGTGTGGGCACGACAGCATGGACACCTGAACCCTGTAGGCTCCGGTGGAGAGTAAAAACCTAGTGCGCTCAATCCTATAACCTGTGGTTGTTTGGAAAGAGTATTTCTGGGTTCCTTCCCCGGCCCCACCTACCTGCTCCTCCTTTATCTTGTTTTTAGGTTTTTCATTATGTGGGTATTTAGGTGTCTGCTGTACGGATGTGTGCATACAAGTACAGAAGAGAGGGCTCTGGATCCCTTAGAACTGGATTTACAGACAGCTGTGAACTGATGGAGTGTCACTGTGCTCCAGGAAGAGTAGTGTGTACTCATAACCACTGAGCAGTCTCTCCAGCCCCCACCTCCTCTTGAAGTGACTTTGAGGACATATAGTATAAGGTGGCCAGTAAGAAAAGATGAGTAGTCAGCTCACCACATCTTTGGATCCAGTTGTCTTGGCTCAGAAGTGTTGGGAGTGAGCTGGACATGGTGGCACATGTCTGTAACCCCAGCACTCAGCATGCTGGAGCAGGAGGATCACAAGTTTGAGGTCAGCCTGGAGTACTGGATAAACCCTGTCTCAAGAAACAAAGAAACGAACAATTTTTTTTTTAAGTTTTTTCAAGACAGGGTTTCTCTGTGTAGCCCTGGCTGTCTTGGAACTCACTCTGTAGACCAGGCTGGCCTCAAACTCACAGAGATCCTCCTGCCTCTGCTTCCCTAGTGCTGGGATTAAAGGCCTGTGCCACCACAACCAGCTGTAGTATTTTATTTTGTGGTGGCACAAACCTTTAATACCAGTACTCGGGAGGCAGTCAGGCAGATCTTTGTGAGTTTGAGGCCAGCCTGGTCTTTATTTTATTTATTTATTTATTTTTTGTTTTTTGAGACAGGGTTTCTCTGTGGCTTTGGAGCCTGTCCTGGAACTAGCTCTTGTAGACCAGGCTGGCCTCGAACTCACAGAAATCCGCCTGCCTCTGCCTCCCGAGTGCTGGGATTAAAGGCGTGCGCCACCACCCCCGGCCAGCCTGGTCTTTAGTAGCTAGTTCCAGGACAGGCTCCAAAGCTACAGAGAAACCCTGTCTCGAAAAAACAAATAAAACAAACAAACAAAAAAAGAATTATATCATCAGTCAGGCAATGGTGGCACAGGCAGTTTAATCCCAATGCTTAGGAGGCAGAGGTAGGCAGATCTCTGATCTCTTGAGCTCGGGGCCACCCTGGTCTACAGAGTGAGTTCCGGGACAGCCAGAGCTACACAGAGAAACCCTGCCTTAAAAAAAGAGGTGTATCATCTGCCAGGCTTTAGTCCTAATACTCCAGAGGCAGAGGCAGCTGGATCTCTGAGCTTGAGGCCAGCCTGGTGTTCATAGTAAATTTAAATTCTAGAATAGCCAGGCTGTCCAGACCCTGTCTCAAACAAACCAAAAGTCATCTAGAGAGGATGTAAACAGATTGCAGGTGCTTTTCCATAAGGGACTTGGCATGTAGATTTTGGATGGGAGGAGTTGAGGGATACCGTGTGCCCACACAGATACTAAAGGGTGGGTGTAACTTATTCCCAGAACCTCACATCAGAAGTCTCAGAGCAATGATGGACTCATGGGATTTTCACCTGAAAAGTTTTAAGAAAGTGCTTTCTCCACGGAGCTTGTTTCTTGTCCACTCCGTATGTGAAGCCATGGTTTGGATGGTCTAAGCTATCCCGTCCCAAAGCTATGGAGGTGGATAGCTGTCTCTGCCTTGTGACCTCAGAATGTCTTAATCTGTGGTGGTGTTGGTGGTTAAGGATCCTAAGAGCTTGTATGTGTGGATTCCATTTGTCATTTGTATTATTTTAGAGGTTAGAACTGAAAGTCCAACACTCTGGAGGCTGAGGCATGAGAATTGGTGAGAATGCAAGGCCAGCTGGTGCTACATGAAGAGACTCTGTCTCCAAAGAAGAAATAGGTAGACTAAGGTGGTATTGGGAATGAATGAGTGGGTTTTTCTTTTTACAGTAGAGCTTGTGATATGTGGCTGTCTATCTGCTGCAGAGGTTGGGAAATCATCTGACTGAAGTTTTAGAGGAGCAGCACAGGGAGACACCTGTCTCACGGCAATCACAGTAGGGTATCAATAAGTTCATTATGTTATCAGGTATAGCATTCATGCGAAACTTTAATGTCCATGTCAGGTCAGTGCAGAGACTGTGATGTTTATGTGTTCACCGGCTCTTCCTATATCTGGTGTGTTGGGAGGTAGCTGAGTTCTTTCTAGTCCTTCGGTTTGTGCTGAACACGTCCTCCAAGCCCCTTACCCTTTGCTGCAAACTAGGGACGCCGTGGAAAGATGGGCATCAGTAAGTGTGGCTGACTGGACACAGTGGCGCCTCCTGTCACCCTAGCACTCAGCAGGCTGAGGTGGGAGGATTGGGAGCTTGGGATGCCTCTCGAGAGCAGCTGTGAGTCGCTGTGGGCATGGAGACGGCTCAGCATCCAGATGTTTCCTCCAAAGCCTGATGACCCAGGTCTGATCCCTACATGGTGGATGGACAGACTGACGCCACCAGCTGCCCTCTGACTTTCAACATGTGTGTATGCACCACCCCTCAAAAAATGCATTAATTTTTTTTTTAGATTTACTTATTTAACGTGTATGAATTATTTGCTTGCATTTAAGTTTTTCCGCCACCATGTATGTGCCTGGTGCTTTGGAGGCCAGAAGAGGGCAGTGATCCCCTGGAATTGGAGTTAGAGTCAGTTGTAAGCTGCCATGACAATTCTAGGAATTGAACTCAGGTCCTCTGGAAGAACAGCCAGTGCTTTTAACTATGGAGTCATCTCTCCAGCCAGCATTTTGTTTTTCTGCAAAGTAGCTTTATCTAGTAGGTGTCCTAAGAAGGTCTGGTTTCCTCTGCCATCAGTGTAGTCCCCACTCCCACCTCATCCCTAGGATGATGATGTTTTGTGAGCTGCTGTTTCTGAAACAGAAGTGGTTGTTTTCTCATCCCTCAGCTCTGGAGATTCCTGCTCTGTGTTCTGTAGAGTGCGCTGTCTCTGTAACTCATGCCTGTGCCCTTCAGTCAAAGCAGCAGAAGGACCATGAACAACCAGGCATGAGGTGTGAACATGCCGTCTGTTTGTGGACTTGTCGCTGGTTCCAGTGGTGACTGTGTCCAGTTTAGGCCGTCGGTGCAGTTATTGTCTGTCCTTTGAGGATGGCTGACCACAGCAAAGCTCACAGCCCCTTTTCTGTCCATAGTTTGATGAAGGCCGCAACAACTTTGAGGGTGAGGTCACCAAGGAGAAGCTGCTAGACTTCATTAAGCACAATCAGCTGCCTTTGGTCATCGAATTCACTGAACAGGTGAGGCCTCTCTGGAGGAATCCCTGGGAGAAGTCTGGGAACGGCTCACGGCTCAAACCTAGTAACTGCTGCTTGTCCCACAGACAGCCCCAAAGATTTTTGGAGGTGAAATCAAGACCCACATTCTGCTGTTCCTGCCCAAGAGTGTGTCTGACTACGACGGCAAGCTGGGCAACTTCAAGAAAGCAGCCGAGGGCTTCAAGGGCAAGGTGAGCTCCGGGGCCTGCCTGCTCTCCTGCCGTGCGATGCATTTGCCATTAGGGTCTGCATTATGGGCTCCACTGGGCCGGCCCTATTATCCTGGTGAAGTAGCCCCAGACTCATGGTGTACAAAGCCAGTTCAGGGATGTGAGCATGTGTCCAGGTTCCGTCTGAATATGCCTTTTCTCCCCCAAGATCCTGTTTATCTTCATCGACAGTGACCACACTGACAACCAGCGCATCCTTGAGTTCTTTGGCCTGAAGAGGGAGGAGTGTCCAGCTGTGCGGCTTATTACTCTAGAGGAAGAGATGACCAAGTACAAGCCGGAGTCAGATGAGCTGACAGCTGAGAAGATCACAGAATTTTGCCACCGCTTCCTGGAGGGCAAGATCAAGGTGTGGAGTTGAGTCTGGGCTGTGGTGACACAATGAACCTTGCAGGGATAGCATCTACCCCTGGGATCTAGTGTCTTCTGCTTCCTGTGGCACTGCCTTCAAAGTCTGAAGACATTAGCGTAAATTCCTAGAGCCTGTGATGGTTTGGGGTCTCCGTTCTAGTCATGTACCCTAGGGCCCATAGATAAATCCCTCATGTGCTAGCCTAGGGTCCATAGATAAATCCCTCATGTGCTAGCCTAGGGGCCATAGATAAATCCCTCATGTGCTACCCTAGGGGCCATAGATAAATCCCTCCTCATGTGCTACCCTAGGGCCCATAGATAAATCCCTCCTCACAGTGCTACCCTAGCGGCCATAGATAAATCCCTCCTCGTGTGCTACCCTAGGGGCCATAGATAAATCCCTCCTCACGTGCTACCCTTGGGCCCATAGATAAATCCCTCCTCGTGTGCTAGCCTAGGGGCCATAGATAAATTCCTCATGTGCTACCCTAGCGGCCATAGATAAATCCCTCCTCGTGTGCTACCCTAGGGGCCATAGATAAATCCCTCCTCATGTGCTACCCTAGGGCCCATAGATAAATCCCTCCTCGTGTGCTACCCTAGGGGCCATAGATAAATCCCTCCTCGTGTGCTACCCTAGGGGCCATAGATAAATCCCTCCTCGTGTGCTAGCCATGCCATGTAAGCGTCAAGCACCAGGGCACCATCCGTATTTCAGTTGATTTACCTTGAAGACTAGGCCTTTTCTCACCAGATTGCTGGCAGCATTGGCTCTGATGGTTTCTAGGGGACAGCGTGGGTCTCAGCTGTGCCAGGATTGGGGACTGAGGCAGAACTGTCCCTGACCACTCTCTCCTCTAGCCTCACCTAATGAGCCAGGAACTGCCTGAAGACTGGGACAAACAGCCAGTAAAAGTGCTTGTTGGGAAAAACTTTGAAGAAGTTGCTTTTGATGAGAGAAAGAATGTCTTTGTCGAATTCTGTAAGTGAGGGTCTCTGTGGGGCTTACAGAGAACACACTGTGGACACTGGTGGGTGGCTCTGTCCACCATGGCCCTTCAGCACTGCTCTCTTTCAGATGCTCCTTGGTGTGGTCACTGTAAGCAGCTAGCCCCCATTTGGGATAAACTGGGAGAGACCTACAAGGATCATGAGAATATCGTCATTGCTAAGATGGACTCAACAGCCAATGAGGTGGAAGCCGTCAAAGTGCACAGCTTTCCCACCCTGAAGTTCTTCCCAGCCGGCGCAGGCAGAACGGTAGGCTCCCACCAGGGCTCAGCGGGCCGTTGGGCAGGCAGGTCCTCAGAAGCTCCTGTCGTTCTGCATGGAGGGGAAGCTGCTGCCTGTGGGGTGGGCCCAGTTCTACCCTCTGCTCATTTCCTACAGGTCATTGATTATAATGGGGAGCGGACGCTAGACGGTTTTAAGAAATTCCTGGAGAGTGGTGGCCAGGACGGTGCAGGAGACGACGATGTGAGTGTGGTCAGCTCTGGGTCCTTGTGGGAGGTGCCAGCTCAGGCTTTGGCTTGGAGGCTTTGGTGGTCACATGCCTGGCACAACTGTGTATCCTGGGCCCAGGGACCTTAGACTTTGTCTTTGGTGTAAGGGAAATTCTCCATTTGCACCACTTAGCATTTAAAAAGTAGAGGGGGTTGGTTTTGGTGTTTTTGTTTGTTTTCTCGGTGTTGCCCTGACTGTCCTGAAACTTGCTCTGTAGACCAGGCTGGCCTTGAACTCACACAGAGATCCTCCTGTCTTTGCCTCCTCTGTGCTAGAATTAAAGGTGTGTGTCACCACCACCTAGCCAAAGTAGAGATTTTAAAGGTACCTTTCAAAACCGTCCCACAGGGTTCTTAATCCCACTTACGTGGACTTGAACTGGCTAGGTCTGTGTTTGCTCTATGGGTACTACACACCTGTTAGTTACTGTGGGGATCTGCTGGCCCTAGGCTGGAGAGTGGATATGGACTGGTTCCTTCCCAGGGGCTCTATACTTTCCAGGTCAGTTTATGGCCAGTAGCCTTGATGTTGCTAATTTGGGGGAAGAAGAAGGCAGGTCAGGATTCGGTGGGTGGAACTTGAGGATGGTGAAGCATGTGTCCTTGAGGTCCGCCTGGAAATACTGGTGAAGCAGGAAGCAGTGTACAAAGAAGCTGTAGAGTAGAAGCCTGGGGAAGTGACCAGCAGTCAGCGTCTGGCCTTGTGCTGGAGCTGTTGTCCCGGCCAGCTCTGCGACTTTGCAGGTTCCTAGAGCCATGCCCGATTGGAGGTTATGCCGTTTTAGTTGGGCTTCCTGGCTCTGGAAGCTGTGCTGTATCTTGCCTTATGTGCAGAAGCCTCGCGCATTACCATACTCAGAAGCCCATCACCCAGAGCCACTACTGGAGATGGTGACCAGGCCCTTAGACTAAGGGCTGTCACTGCAGCTTTGGTGCTTGAACTGGGATTTCTTCCTCCATCCAGGACGTGGACCTAGAAGAGGCTTTGGAGCCCGACATGGAGGAGGACGACGATCAGAAAGCCGTAAAGGACGAGCTGTAGTGGAGGAGCAGACGGACGCCTGAGCCCAGACCTCGGGGGCCATGCTCCCCGCAGCCCACATCTCTGGAGCCTGAGCCTCACCTGAGGAGGGAGTGCCATCAGAACCCAGGGAGTCTCTCTGAAGCCACACCCATCCAACACACGTGCACCTAAACCTGCCTCTTTTGCTTTTCAGTTTTGAAAGGGATCTCTCTCCAGGCCAGCCCATCTTAAAGAGCTATCTTTTGGTGTGTTTTTGTTTGTTTGTTTTTGATTTTTTTTAATTGTGATGTATTTTTTTTTATATATATGGATTTTGTCCCAAGTGCTCACTAAAATATTTGGGGATCTCACACTGGTAATATCCTTCCTGCTAGAGAGGTTTATGCTGCCGCTTCAAATGTCATCTTTCACTTGTTCCACTGTGGAAGGCCTCCCTGAGACTCCTGCCCTCTGTGGGAGCGATGGACCTGGGTGGACGCAGTCACTCTCCGCCACCTTGCACTAGCGTTGCCGTGGCAGCATGGCTTTTGTAGATTTCAGTTAACCATGGGACTTACGCGTCCGTGTGGAAGAGACAGTGTGGCTGCTGGGCCCAGGCCTGGACAGCTCTCACTCTTCAAGTCAGGACTACCTACCAGCCGTGGGCACGTCACTCTGGCTGCTGGGTTTGCTTCCAGCATGGCCTGTGGCCTGTGTGAGGCAGAACTGGGACCCTTGATTCCCAGACTGGGAGTCAGCCAAGGACTCTGGGACTGAATCAAACGCCCATTCTTGAGGCATTTCTACCATAATATTGGAATTGAACACATTGGCTAAATAAAGTTGAAATTTTACTACCCATTGTCACCTCTGCTTTCTGTCTCCGAGCCAAGGGAACTGAGCTGAAATTCTCCCAGGAGGGATAGTGAGCTTGTTGGGGTCCCTTTGTCAAGAGGACACTACTACTCCCACTGAAAGGCAGAAATGATGGATAACTGCTCACCATACTGGCTATTTGACTCAAGTGCTTCCCCCTTTGTCTAAGATCAATACAGTGACCCCATCACAACCCTGGATGTAGGCATTATGGACAGGTGATGCCGTTGATGGGTGCTGGACCTCAAGTTATCCTCTGCCATGCATCATGCATGCCCACGTGCACATACGTCATACACAATAACTTCTCTGTGCGTAGCCCTGGCAGTCTTGGAACTCACTTTGTAGATCAGGCTGGCCTCGGATTCACAGAGATCTGCCTGCTTCTGCCTCCCGAGTGCTGGGGAATGCTGGGATTAAAGGCGTGCACCACTACTGCCCAGCCACAATAACTTTAAATTCCGGATTGAAGCAGGTGTGCAGAGACCGGGCACACCTTTTACCCTAGTGCTTGGGAGGCAGAGGCAGGCAGATCTCTGGGTTTGAGGCCAGCCTGGTCTACAAAGTGAGCTGGCAGAAATGTCTACACAGAGAGATTCTGTCTCAAAAACAAACAAAACAATAAAAAGACATTTCTGGGACTGGATGTAGCTCAGTTGGTAGGGTTCTTGCCTAACATGCATCAGGCTTTAGGCTTTAGGTTTGATACACAGCATGTCTGCTGTCCTAGCTTGGGATGTGGGGGCAATAAAATCAGAAGTTCAAAGTTATTCTCATCTATATCCTGAAGTGTTGGGGACCACCCCGGCCTACATGAAAGCCTATGTTAAACTATTTTACTGGGAATGGTGGAGCATGTTTATAATCTCAGTGCTTAGGAAGTGTAGGCAGGAAAAACGGGAATTCCAGGTCATTCTTGTCTATACAAATTCAAAGATTATGATACCTGATGCCCTCTTCTGGCCTCTGAGGGTACCCCTCCCCACATATAAATTAAAATGTTTCAAAAGTCAAAGCAAGAGTTGGCAAGACAGCTCAGTGGGTAAAGTCACCTACTGCCACGCCTATCATGAGACATTTCTGCTGGACATGGTAGTGTGTGTGTGTGTGTATGTTTTGCAGATGTGCATGTCTGTTACATATCTCTGTACAGCGTGCATGCAGTGCTCACAGACAAGGAGAGGGTGTTGGATCCCCTGAATTGGAGTTCCCGGCCCTTGTGAGCAATCACGTGGGTATCTGGGAAACAACTTCAGGTTCTCTGCGACAGCAGCAAGTGCTCTTAACTGTTGAGTTCTCCAGCTTTTGACACACACTTGGAAAACCAGCGCTGGTAAGGCTGAAGCAGGAGAATTGGGGGTTGGAGGCCTTAACAAAACAGGCTGGGGATGGTGGTGCACATCTTTATCCCAGCACCTAGGAGGCAAAGGCAGGTGCATCTGTGACTTCGAAGCCAGTATGGTTTACATAGTGAGTTCTAGGCATTGTAAGACCCTGTCTCAAAAGAAAGAAAGGGTGGGGGAGGCAAGCATAGTGGTGCATACCTGTAATCCTAGCACTTGAGAAGGGCAAGCAAAAAGACCATCTTCAGCTACACAAGGAGTCCAGAGACAGCCTGAGCTACATGAGATTTTGAAAAAAATAAAAAGTTTAACTTGAAGACTTAGTTCACGGTCTGGGGTCCAGTGGTGAAGAGCCATCTGACTGTTCTTCCAGAGGATCTGGGGACCCAGGTCCCAGCACCCACAGGGCAGCTCACAACTGTAACTCCAGGTCCAGTGGAACCAACACCCTCACACAGACACACAGGCAAAACACTAATGCATACCAAATAAAAATAAATTGTGTGTGTGGGCTGGAGAGATGTTTTAGCAGTTAAGAGAGCTTCTGACATCCGCACACAGACATACATGCAGACAAAACACCAGTGAACACAAATTCAAGCCGGGTGGTGGTGGCATACCCCTGTAATCCCAGCACTCGGGAGGCAGAGGCAGGTGGATCTCTGTGAGTTTGAGGCCAGCTTGGTCTACAAAGCAAGTTCCAGGTCAGCCAGAGCTGTTACAGAGAGAAACCCTGTCTCAATAAAAATAAAAAAATAAATAAATTTTAAAAGAAGTCTTAGTTCAAACAGAGAAACTAAGACTGGAGTCAGCATTTTCCTAGGCTCAAATCCACCACCTCCCAGGCAATAGGGATTGTGATACTCCTGAGGTTGACTTTCTCAAACTTCCCTTCTGGCATGGACACCTTTGGGAGTGCTGTGGTGTCTGAGAGTCTCAGGACAGGAGTAGAGGCATACAGGGCCAAAGGGTCACAGGACTCAGGGTGGTCACAGGGGCCCTGACCGTAATGCTGCAAGGTGCCTGAGGCCAGACATTGCCTACAGCCTCACCTGTGTTCTTATTACACATGTGCACTTTCTGAAGATATCCAGAGCAAGACACCGTCTCATCACCAAGGCTAGATGTCCCCCTGCTGATAGCCATTGTGCCAGACCCAACTCTTTGGGTACACTGAAGGGCTTCCTGTATGATTCTCTCCCAGGCCTAGGGGTGTGGGTTGTGGTCATCTCTTCCATGGCTGCCTTATCCCTCTATAAAAGCTCATACAAACCCAGGGATGATCCTCGCTGGTTTGGCACACAAGCAGGGGAAGAGGACTCTGTCACCTCCTCAAGCAGGGCCACATTACCCAGGTATCTGTCACTCTGATAGTGTTCATTCTGACTCAGCAGTCAGGGCAGTTGTCTGCTTACGCTGCCTTCACTGGCTCTTGGTGACTCACTATAGGGCTGGTTTCCAGCTGCTTCGGCTCCAGAAGTTTCAGCAGGGGCCCTGCCGGCACAACGGACCATGGCCACCTTAAAGTGGGTACAGTCACTTTGGAGTATGACAGGAGAAAGGTATAAATTTTGTCCCCAGAATGTGAGTCAAGGCTGTCATTAAGGGAATCCATGGGATGGGCTGGAGAGACGGGTCAGCGGTTAAGAACACTGGCTGCTCTTCCAGAGGACCCGGATTCAATTCCCAGCACCCATATGGCAGCTCACACCTGTCTGTAACTCCGGTTCCAGGGTTTCTGACATCCTCACACAGACATACATTCAGGCAAAAATACCAATTAAAAAAAAGACACAGCACTTCCAGGGAAGAAAACCAACAGGGCTGTGAGCAGACTGTTTCCAGTCCCAACTATAAAGGTGTGTTGTACATCTCAGACAGCCAGCACACCACTGCCCAGCTGTCTCTGGATAAGAAAGCTCAAGGCGGGCAGCCATTGTCACGCGCTTCTGAGAGGAGTGTGACTCACAGATACCTTTCCCCTTTTGCAGAGGCAGCTGACGGAGCATTCCAGAGCCAGACTGTGCAGGGCAGCTACAGGGTGGTGTCTAAAACCTCTGTGGCTGGGATTGGTGGATTAGTCAAACCACTGAAGGCTCTTAGGGGAAGTGGTGAAGGTGTAGCAGACTGGGATTTCCCAGTTCCCCCAGGCAGCCAGAAGCCAAGAGCTTGGAACTTAAAACAACAACAACAACAGAGGACTTTGAAGTTGAATTGTTGACTGACCATTCTGCAGCGGATTACCTAGCGCCTCACATCCTCCAGGCATTGGGTACATGTCACTGCTGGTGACATTACCAGACTTTTCTTTTTTTTCGGTTTGGTTCAGTTTAGACTTGTGCCACCCCTTCTGACCTTGAACTCACTATGTAGCTCAGACAATCTGCCTTAGCCCCCAGAGGTTGTGTTACTATGCCAAATTTGTGTTGAACTCTTCGTCGTTGCTGTTGTTGAGACAGTGTCTGGCTGTCTCGCTAGGCAATACTTTACCCCAGAACTATGTTCCCAGTTCTGGACTTTATAAATTGGAATTGGGTATGGCAATACAAGCCTGCAATTTCAATGCTTAGAAAGCTCAGGCAGGAGGAGTGATTTTTTTTTTTTTTTGAGACAGTGTTTCTCTGTGTAGCTCTGGCTGTCCTGGAACTCGCTCTGTAAACCAAGCTGGCCTCAAACTCTACCTCTAGTGTGTTGGGACCACTAAAGGCATGTGCCATCACTGCCCTGCTGGCAAGAAGATTGAAAGTTTGAGGGCTACAAAATGTTGGAGGGCTGGGTGGTGGCCACGCACCCCTCTAATCTCAACACAAGCTGAGTCAGGTGGATCTCTGCGAGTTTGGGGCCAGACTGGTCTACAAAGCAAGTTCCAGGAGAGGCTCCAAAGCTACAAAGAGAAACCCTGTCTTGAAAAACCAAAAAGGAAAAAGAAAAAATGTTGGAAGGTAACCTTTGCATATTTTTTTGAGGCTTGAACTTCCTCCTTCTGTCTCCCAAGTGCTGGAATTACAGAAATTGTCACCACCCCAGCTTTGTGTAAATGTTTTAGTCCATTCTCCAAAAAGTAGAAATTCTAAGATCACAGACTAGTAACCTTGTAAGTCCATACTGTCTGAGGGAATCAGGGACAGAGGTCTGTAACTCCAGGCTTTGTTCTAACATCAACCACCATTAGGGACTTGAACAGCTTACTGTGGCTCCTGTTGAAAGTTGAGGAATACCAGGCAGAGACCTCAGCTCAGAACACGTAATTCCCAGGAATACTGTCTGGAAGGCTTGGGGGCCAAGACTCCGACTCAAACAGAAACATCAAACTCTAGAACCGCTGTGCTCCAAATGGCCAAGGCTCCACGTGCTAAGAGTGCCCAGACCTTGTCTCACTGGAGACATTCACTGATGGGTGGAAGGGCGGGTCTGTGGGTCCTCCCTGCTGCTCTGTGGGTGGCACCTTCACTCACAAGCTTTCTTACAATCCTGTGAGCTGGAAGCACAGACCGAACTTTTCCACAACACAAGAAGAGATAATCTTCACATCCAAGCGACGGGGGTGAGGTGCCTGTCACCCAGCTACAGTGCAGAAAGTTTAATTTCCCTACTTTAGGGAAGCAAGTTGAAGACATGGTACCTGACTCCTCCTAAGAGACCAGAACTGAGCCCTGGAGATGCAGAGCCACAGAACCATTCATAACAGATTCTCTCAGGGCCTGCCCAAGTTTCTGGGGTACTCAAACTCAGGGAGCAGCCTCTGGGCACTGAGGGATGTGGAAACACCCCTGCCAGGCAGGGAGCTCTCATCCCGTGTGTCTTGTAGCCAGTGGACCTCGGCTTTACACCTAAAGGGTGTGTAACATGTTGGCTTGGTGCTGGCAGGAAAGTGGCCAGGTGATGTAAGGTCAGCTGACCGCATTGCCTTCCCAGCTCCCCAGTCTGCCAAGAAGCTACCCAGTCTCAGGCCTCCCATGACCACCTAGTAGGTTGGGTTTCCCTAATTCATGCCCTAGCTCCCAGCACGTGTGAGGGTGAGTTTTTTGGAAATAGGGTCATTGTTTGTAAAAATGGATAGTGTGAGGTCACACTGGAGTAGGGTGTACCCTAAGTCTTTGTAAGAACATCTATGGACGGTGTCTTTATAAGAAGAAATCCGAGCCAGATGTGATGGCACATGCCTATAATTCCAGCACTTTTTTTTTTTTTTTTTGAGGAGGCTCAGAGAGGAGAATTACGAGTTCAAGGCTGGCCAACCTGGAAAACTACCACCTTTCCTAAAGGAAAACAAAATTTAATGGGGTCGCTCAGTGTGGTGGTGCACATCTGTAGTGCCACAGCAGGGATGCTCAGGAGTTTGCCTGATTCAAAAGTCCAAAAAGGAGTTCCGTGCCAGTGATTCTATCTGGAAAACAAACAAACAAAAGGTGGGGTTAGGTAGGACATGGACACAGGAACAGAACGAAGCCATTAGAGATGTATGTAGAGGCTGGGCAAATATATTTAGAAGCCAAAAAACACCAAGGACTGGACTGACTTCCAGAGGCTGGGAAGCCTGGAGTGGAAGCTCCTTCAGAACCTCAGGAGTCTGCCCTGGTCTTGGGCTGCCAGACTCTGGAACCATGAGAGCAAACTTTTTTTTTTTTTTGGTTTTTTGAGACAGGGTTTCTCTGTGGCTTTGGAACCTGTCCTAGAACTTGCTCTGTAGACCAGGCTCAAACTCACAGAGATCTGCCTGCCTCTGCCTCCCGAGTGCTGGGAATTAAGGCGTGTGGCACCACCATCCGGCGAGAACAAACCCTTCTTTGAGAGTTGAGACCTGGGTCTGTGTGACTTGGTCACAGCAACCCTAACAGAGCCAACCATTAGCTTTCAGGAAGTCAGGGGAAGCTGTAGAGTCGGGTTATCCACAGCACCACAACCAAGTTTCGGGGCTCCTCTGGCCCATCTGTATTCCCGCATTCCATCTACCAGGTAGTCTCATGCCCCCAAACCAAGCACCACCTGAGACCTTGGCTAAAGCTGTTGCAAAAGCAAAACAGAGTCTGCAGGAAACTAACATGTGGGGTCCTTCCCTTTCTCCACCTGTAATGGGCACCCACCTGGCCTCTTAGGAATGGACTGGATGACACCTTCAACACAGTCTTTAGGAAACTGTCCAGAACCCAGAGGCAGTGTGTGCGTGTGCGTGTGCACGCACGCGCACAGACATGCAAGGCGGGTGCTTAGGACTGGTAGTGTTGGCCTGCAGGACTGAGATCCTAGCCAGGGCGGCAGTTCCTGTCAGTACACAACCTGAAGCGGTTCTGGGAATCTTCTCTAGAAGCTACAAGGGGCGGTAAGAGCGACATGTTGGGAAATGGACAGGGCTGAGACCTCCTAAATGACAACAGATCAGTGCTTTTCAGATGGGGCTCAGCTTCCTTCAAGTTCGTGATGCCTTTGAGGCCACGTCCACAGCTTCTCCCGTGGGCTCTCTCCTAGTCCTTCCCCTGTCCTCTATAAGGCACCTTCTAGGTCCAGCTGCGGACAGGGTGTAGTAGCCAGGAAGGATCTGACCCCTTTGGCCGGACATAGCAACAGGTGTGCTGAAAGATGAGCCACTAAACATGAGCCTGTGCTCCGGGAGGGGGGAGCAGCTCGGTTTCAGCCCCTCGCGTCTGCAAGCATGACTGAGCGGCTTTATATAGCCCTGCAAGCCCTATATAAGCTGGAATTGAGGTTCTGTCAAGCCAGAGAGCCTACACACTGATCTCGTCTGGCTGGCATACTTCCCATTCATACCTACTGAAGTAGGGTCCCCACAGAGATAGTCCACCCCAACCCCCGGGATGCCCAGCAGAACTGCCCGCTATGCTCGCTACAGCCCCAGACAGCGGCGGCGGAGGCTGTTGGCCGATCGCAGCGTGCGTTTCCCTAATGATGTTCTCTTCTTGGACCACATCCGTCAAGGTGACCTGGAGCAGGTGGGGCGCTTTATCCGGGCTCGGAAAGTCTCCTTGGACACTATCCACCCCTCAGGTGAGTAAGCGCTGACGGATTGGTCTGTCTATAAAGAGGTAGGGAAAATCCTATGCAGAGGGTTACAGCTTTGACCCTGTCTTCCCACCCTGCCCAGGCCTGGCCGCTCTGCATGAAGCTGTGCTCTCTGGAAACCTGGACTGTGTGAAGTTGCTGGTCAAATATGGTGCAGATATTCACCAGCGAGATGAGACTGGCTGGACACCTCTGCATATCGCTTGCAGTGATGGGTACCCTGACATAGCCAGGTGAGACTATGGAATAAGGTACAGAGGCTTCATCCCAGTCCCTCCAGGCTTCAATTGGTCTCCAGCATGTGAACCCCCAAATATAGCTCTGACGGTGTAGGAAGCAACTTTGAGGGATTCTGGCAGTTTCTACCCGATTGCAACATTAGAGCAAACTGGAAAATCTGGCCACAGCTTCCAAGGGGTCAGGTTTCTTCCTCCTCACTCTGCCTGGAAAGAAACAAAAAAACAGGTGACCCCAAAATTCTAGCCCTCTGTTCCTGGGAGGGCTGAGTAGGCTTTAACCAACAGCCCTTCACACCCCAGGTATCTCATCTCTTTGGGAGCAGACAGGGATGCAGCCAACGATGATGGCGATCTGCCCTCCGACCTTATTGACCCAGACTTCAAGGACTTGGTGGAACTCTTCAAAGGAACCAGCATGGACTGAGCCAGCCCTGCCCTTGGGTTTGTGCCTCCCTGGAGGAGAGGCAAGCACCTTGCCCTAGGGGCCAAGGTGTGCCCACTGAGGAAGCCAGGATGCTCGGACTTGTGGGGCACGACTTCCCCTGCCCCATACCCATTTCTCTGGCCTGACTTTTTCTCCAGGTTTTGCTTTTTTGTTTGTTTGTTTTTTCCTTTTTTATGATGATACTTTTTACTTTTTCAATAAACGTGATTCCCAAGCTGTGATGATGACTAATTAGCGCTGTCCAGTGCCAAACCATCTCCATGCACGCTGAGATGCGGCTTCGTGGCGGCTCAACGCCTCCGGTTAGAGCCGCTGGGACCCGGGCCGCCCCTGTCCCAGTCCAGCCGTCTCCTTTCTCAGACACGCGGGGAAAACCTCCCCAACCCCGCGTTTCCGGGACGGCCTCGCGCGCCTCCGACCTCGCCGTACCCCGTGCGCCGGCGATCACGTGGCCCGCGCCGTGCGCGCTTGCGCGGCGGCGTCACTTCCGGCCGGCCCACTGGCAGCGGCGGCGGCGGCGGCGGCGGCGAGGAGGGCGAGGTGAGGAGGGCGCGGCGCGGGTGGCGCGGCGGGGCGGGGCGCTGCGGGCTCCGCGGGACCTTGACCGCTCCGCCCCGCCCCGCCCTGGTGTCGCTGGGTCGCCCGGCCCGCGCGGGGAGAGACGAAGCCGGTGTCGCCGCGGGGTGCCGACGTGGCAGCAGCCTGGAGGAGCCTCTCTTGCCGGGCCTCCCGCGGGGAGACGACGCCCGCAGTCCCGGGGCAGCCTCCCCGAGGGCTCTTCCTGCTCCTGGGCCTCGCAGGCCCGGCCCCGCAACCCGCGCCCGTGTCTTTGCCCACATCGCTTTTGTCCAGGTGCAGTGGCTCTGCGCAAGTCCAGGGCCTGTCCGCTCTTAGTCCGCAAGGTGGACGGGATGGTGGCCGGAAGTCCCGTGCCCCTGTTGACAAAAGCAGTCCTGGTTCTGGGGTGATCTTCCCTCTGACTGCCACGTTTCAGGCAGAGGACAGGCTCAAGCAAAGGTCTCCAGTGAGTTAGGATCAGCTGTGAACTTCTGGCTGGGGAGTGTCCAGGGCAGAGAGGGACGCGCACACACACACACACACACACACACACGCACGCACACACGCACACACACACACACGCAGGCATGCACACGACGGGAGGACAGCAGGAGCCAGGTCCTCCAGAATGAGGAGTCTGGGGTCCAGTTAGGGAATATTGTGGTTTGTTAGTCCAGGGAAAGAAGAGGGTACACAGGACATTCTAGGTCATCATCTGCAAGCAGACCCAACCTGTCACAGCACAGTGTCCCCTGCTCGTCTGGTTAGTCATTAAGTAAAGGCCTCATAGTCTGTAAAGGATACAAGACATGGAAGGACGAACCAGAAAATTTGAAGCAGGGAGTGATGGCACCTCTCTGTAAAGCCCAGAACTTGGTGAGGTTGAGTCAGGAGGATCAGAAATTTAAGACCAGCCGGTGCTTTCTGAGACCTCTTTTTCTAAAAGGGACGGGGAGTGGAAGGAAATAAACAAAATTTGAATAGCAGAAATTAAAAAATAACAAGAATGACCAGTCTTTGCACCCTTGGTTCTGGTGGGGGACCACCCCCATTGTCTTTTTGTTGGGCAGCAAAGTATGCCTGCCACCCAGCATCATGCCCCTGGCATATTGAATGAGTTTAGAAAGGTTGAAGTGGATTTTGGATCCCTCTGCAGCCTGTACTGTCTCCCCACGTTGCCTTCTAGGACATCCCTGAAGGCCTTGGGTCTCTTAGAAGCTAATGGTTCTGCATAGAATAAACCCATTCAATAAGAACTCGCCATGGGATAGAGGACTGTGAGCAGACCCACATGGGTGTCACTGGGAAGCGGGCATTTCAGAGCGGAGAGGAGCCTGATGTAGCATGCAGACAGGAATTGAGGCAAGCTCAGGGAAAATCAGCATCCAGCAGCCCGGCCAGTTGCTGCAGCCATGAAGGCTTTGGGTTGGGTGGGGGCTGGGAGATCATCTCTGTTAGGTGACAGCTGCTTCATCCTCTGAGATAGGATTGCCAGATGTCTTCGTCCTGGCTAGCTGTGATAGGAGCACAGATAGTAAGTTCCAAGCCCAGGAACTGCCTTATAGTCCTCCCTTGGCAAGGGTCTGCTGTGGCGTGTGCGGTTCTCAGCCCCTGGATCTCCACCTTGTTTAAGTATGAGCTGACACCACATCTTCTGTCTCATACCCAGCGGTCTGTAGCATCCCTTTAGTTATTAGTTTCTACTGGGACGGTGCAGTATGGCTGTCGTGTCCATTACCATGTTGGCTGAGGAGCTGCAAGGCCCTCGTTTGGGGTTCAGGCTTCAGGTGGCCATGCATTCATTGGAGCAGGAGGGCCTGGGAGACTGTCCTTGGTGACCACTTTACTTTCAGCGAGGAAGCCGGAGCCCTTGTCTTGAGGCCCCAGAGAGGGAATGGAGGACCTCTGTCCAGGGTACTTGTGGCCCAGGGAGACTGGACAGAAGATCAGGGAGTAGGACTTTTGATTTTTAAAAGGCGGCCGTAGAGAAACTGGAGGGAGAAAGAAAGACTTGGTCTGACCTTAGGTGGGACGTGTTTATTCATGGAGAGCTCTCTGTCACCCAGCTGTGCAGATGGCCAGATGGGATGTGGCCCCTTATAGCGGCGGACTATACTTCCATGGTCACAAGGGAAGTTGGAAAGTGTAGTCTTTAGCAGGAAGCAAGTTTACACCTGACTGCTCTGGGGGCTGTGGTATAGTAGCTGTTGAGACATGAGAAGCACACGGACCAAGAACTGTACCACAGTGCACAGCCCAAGTGGACCAAGAACCATACAACAGTGCACAGCCCAAGTGGTTCCCCTGGGCAGTGCTAAGAAGTGTCAGGAAGCTTTGCTGCCACTTAAGTCTACAGTGGAGCCAGAGGATGCTGGGGCAGCAGGGACAGGTGTGCAGGTCAGAGGAGGGCAGGGCCACAGGTAGGGATGTATCACTGAGGGTCATCACATCTGAGATACCATCATTGTTAGTTGTATCTGATTTTATGAGCTCCCTAAAAAAACAAAACAAAAAGCAAGAAAAAAAAGCAACTAGAACAAAAAACCCAAAAAGTGTGTCTGTGCACACAGTGGAGCATGGTGGTAGCACAGGCTCGTAGCCTAGCTACTCCAGCTACTCGGGAGGCCGATGCAGGAGGATTGCAAGTTCATGGCCTGCTTAGTTAACAGTAAGTTCAAAGACAGCCTGGGTAAATTAGACCCTTCTCAGAAGTGAAGAAGGAAGAGATGACACTTAAGGTAGCGTAGTTGCCTAGCATGCACGAGGCCCCAGATTTGTAAGGAAAAAAGGCTGTTAGACTTTGATGTTCGGAATTATTGGGACAACAACTTTCAAAGATACAGAGAAAAGGGATTGTGGAGTTGTGCCAGGCAGTGGTAGTTTATGCCTGCAGTCCCAGCCCTGGGGGCTGAAGACAGGACAACCAGGAGGAGGTCATGGCCTTGACTACATAGTGATTTTGAGACCAGCCTGGGCTTCCTGTCTTTTTTTTTTTCTTAATTTTTTTATTAATTAAATTTTTTTTATTTCTCTCTGCTCCCCTCCCTGCCACTCCCCTCCCTCCCTCAACCCTCCCCCAAGGTCCCCATGCTCCCAAATTATTCAGGAGATCTTGTCTTTTTATACTTTCTACTTCCCACGTAGATTAGACCTATGTAAGTCTCTCTTAGTGTCCGTATTGTTGTCTCAATTCTCTGGGATTGTGGTTTGTAAGATGTTTTTCTTTGCCTTATGTTTAAAAACCACCTATGAGTGAGTACATGTGATAATTGTCTTTCTGTGTCTGGGTTACCTCACTCAAAATAATGCTTTCTAGTTCCATCCATTTTCCTGCAAAATTTAGGCTGTCGTTATTTTTTTCTGCTATGTAGTACTCCATTGTGTAAATGTACCACATGTTTTTTTATCCATTCTTCGATCGAGGGGCATTTAGGTTGTTTCCAGTTTCTGGCTATGACAAACAAAGCTGCTATGAACATAGTTGAGCACATGTCCTTGTGGCACGATTGAGCATCTTTTGGGTATATACCCAAAAGTGGTATTACTGGGTCTTGAGGAAGGTTGTTTTCTAATTTTCTGAGAATGGGCTTCCTGTCTTTAAACACAAACAGCAAAAGACCCAAAAAGTATTGTGGAGTTGATGGAATGAGTGACATGGCTGGGGACACTTGTGACAGAAGAAAAGCAGGGCTAGGAAGGATTGGGAGTGGAGCTTGAGGTGGCCTTGCCTGACCTCTGCCGCTGCTGTCCTCCTAGTGGGAGTCCAGGGTATAGAGGCCTGGATACTGCATGAATTCTTTTGAAATAGGGGTTTTTCTCTGGCTGCTCACTCAAAATGGTGCCCCCTTCTATAGATACCCTTTGTTAGACCACCACCCTCTTTACCTGGACTGCCGAGCAATAGTCTATGATCTCAGAGACTCTGCAGTGTGTTAAAGTTTGTAGACATCCATGGTACTTCTGCAGACTGCCATTATTAGTCCATTGTCCCTGCTTTGGTGCTGGATCCCAACACATTCAACCTTTTTAGAGACTCTGCCCACTTGATATCATATTACTTCATTCCTCGCCAGGAAACATGCTCAGGTTTCTCTCTGCTTCACCAAACATAGAGCCTGCTGCCAGCAAGGCTGGTGCACCCAGGCAGAGGGCATCGGAGGATGTGACCACCAGAGCCCGGGGCTGCATGGGTAGGAGAGGCAGCAGAGAGTGTGGCCTCGGGGAAGGCACTGCCAAGCAGCAATGAGTCCTAGACAGAAAAAGGATGTCTGCAAGGACAGAAGGGAGCCTGGTCCCTGGAACTAAGGCAGGGATTAGCCCCAGCTCTGCCCTGCTCTGTCCTGGCTGTAACTGGAGCTCCCCACCTTGTCTCACTGCCACCATCACACCTCAGAGGGCTTTCCTTGTGCTTGATGTCCTGGGCTGGGAAAGACTAAGACAGTAGAGGTGGGGAGCCAGGTTCTGGGAGAGGCACGGGTTCTAGAGCTCTTACGGGAGCTGACGTGACACTGTCGAGGTGTCCACCCATCTGAAGAGTTAGTGATGGCTCACTGACCACAGAAGAGCCTTTGGAAAAGCCTGGCGTGGCTTGGGACTGTCTGGGTCTCCTTCCTCAGCATTTGGGGTTGCCCCATCTGGTCCAAGGCCAGGCTTAGGAATAACCTTGTATGACTGGTTTTTTGTCTTGGACTGTGTGTCCTCAGGTGGTTAATTATGAGATTCTGACCCTAAACATAGATATCCTACCCACTTGGCAGCTAAAATCCTCTGGCCTATAAAGAGGTTGCACCCCAGGGTTCCAGTTACTGGGTCGGGCCAGGCCTGGCTGCTCCCTCCAGGGATGTCTTCCTCCTGGTCTGCTTTGTTTTGGGTTCTCTAGTGTTCCTGGGGTCATTGGTCAGATGTCTCTGAGCTCAGGAAAGCTGGTTTCTCATGGTACAGTTCCTATGGACATTGGGGAGGCCGAGTCTTAGGCTTTGCAGAAGAATGCACTGAGTCCTAGTAGCCCTCTGGGGCAGAGCTGGGGTCTGCTGTGCGGGGTCTGCAGACTGAAGACAGGAGTGGGTGGGAGATGGGGCTGAGCGTATGGTCTCGGTGGCTGAGTTAAGCAGTGTTTGGCCTGTTGTGCCCTTTGTTTCCTGACTGACGCCCCCATAGCTGTTCAGGATAGCTTGGAGCCACTGGCAACTCAAGCCTAAGGGTCCCCATGGACTCAGGGCCACAGAGCTTGTTCCTTTTTCTGCTGGAAGGGTGACATCTCCAGTGCTTTGGGTTTCTGTTTCATAGGCCGCAGGATTCAGCAGCCAAGCACCAGGACCAGACACCTAGCAATGACCAGGTGGGTTTGTGTGTGGGAGTTGGGACCCTACCTGTCGCACCAATCTCTTCTCACACACGGCGCTTCCTTCCCCCAGCTCTCCTGTCTCCAGAGTCGTCTACAACGGCAAGAGGAACAGCAGTCCCCGCTCCCCCACCAACAGCAGCGAGATCTTCACGCCAGCACACGAGGAGAATGTGCGCTTCATTTATGAAGGTTGGTGCATTGGTGCCTGTGCTCTGCTTCTGCTGCCTGCTGTGGTTGAACACCCCCCCACACACACACACACAGTCTGCCCGCTGGTCTGGTCCCAGACAACGACCTGCAGTGAGGAGTGCACCATACTTCAGTGGCCATAAACTCTAGTGCCAGCAAGACTGGCGACAGAGGGACATGTGATGGCAATCCAAGAAAAGGGCATGGGCAGTGGGTGGAGCCCCAGAAGAGGTGGTATCTTGGAGCCGGTCCTCAAGCCTAGAAGCTTCCTTGTGAGAGTAAGTAGCTGTGAACACAGTGTGGTGTGGTTGAAATTGGAACCAAATGCACGGGAGGTGGGGTGAGTAAAAGAGGAGGGACTGGGTGGGACCCTTTAAGGCACGTCTGTGTTCTTCTGTAGCTGGAGGAGGCCGTGGCACAGGAGGGACAGGGGCAGGAGAAGCCGATGCAGAGGGCTCTGCAGGACACCCTCAGCTGACAGGGAAGCTGGTAGAGGCGGGATGGATACTGTTGCAGGAGGCAGAGGTGTGCTTGGCCCAGCATCGGGCAGACCCTCTGCACATGTGCTGTTGGCCTGAGTGCTGCAGAGCCCTGACCCACTGTCCTGTCACAGCCTGGCAGGGTGTTGAACGAGACCTGCGCAGCCAGCTGTCTGGTGGAGAGCGGGGCCTAGTGGAGGAGTATGTGGAGAAGGCTCCCAACCCCAGCCTGAAGAGTGAGTGAGCGGGCCTTCCCAAGGCACCTCGGTTTGGTGGGTTTGGTGCCGTGGAGACCGGGAGGGGGTTCTGTTCCTAGCACCAACCAGACTGTCCCCTGACAGCCTTCAAGCCCATTGACCTGAGTGACCTGAAGCGCCGGAACACGCAGGATGCCAAGAAGTCCTAGAGTGCCTGGCGCCCCTCCCCTGGCCTCCGGAAGATCAGGGTGCACTTGATGTTGGTTTCCTCTGCTCCTGGAGGCGGGGGTGAGGGTGGGGAGGTGGAGGGAGAATGCTCTAGTGGGCCGTAGTCCCCAGAGCCAGCAGCATTGATGACCAAGGCCCTTCCTTTCCTCTCCAGGATCTCAAGTTGCCCCTGTCACTGGGGGAACAGGGGTCTGGCTATGTCAGCCCTTGTCCCTTTCCCCTGCCAGCTGCATCTTGGGTAGCACCTGGCCCTGCCTACCCAGCCCTCTCTGCTGTTACCTGCCATGCCTCGCGCCTCTCCTTCCTGGCCACCTAAGGTCAGAAAGGAAAAAAGGGACCTCTCTTCGGCTGTTGGGACCTCGAATGACCAGAAATCAGGACTGTGCAATCCCACCTGCATCCAGTGTGGCTCTCTCCGTGGAGACTTCTTGTTCTTCTGGCCTGGACATTTGGGGAGCCCCCTCGATCCCCACTGTCCATCTTGCCCCTTTCTTGCCTCAGTTTCAGAGTGGAATCAGCTCTGAGCCGAGGACAGTGCTGGCTCCTGAAGGGGCCTCTGGCGACCAGACCTGGTCTCCTGGTACCTGTAGCCCTGTGGCCACAGCAGTGCCCTTGAGCAGGGGCACTAAGGCTGACCTTGAAGGAGTGGTGCTGCCAGGCCTGTCCTGGCTTTCTGGGGTATACTGGGAGGCTCACCAAGGCCCCCTTTTTGTGCCCTCTTGAATCCAAGTGTCTGTGTTGGAGACTGAGGGTCTGTGAATAAAGGCTGGTGGCACTGGACGTGGCTTCTTGACAGTCTGTCAGGCCCTACCCATGAGCCCTCAGGCCTGGGGGCCCCTGGGCCCCGTGCAATCCGGTGAGGGGGAAACCAGCTCCTCACGCCGTCCATTGCCCTCCTCACGTGGAGCCCTGAGTGTAGTGAGCACTGCGGCCACCTTGAACTGCTGGCTTGGTCTATGGGCTCCTCGGCTGTCCAGGGGCAGCTGCTGGGCCCAGGAGAGGCCTGACTGCATTTGACCTTCAGTCGTGGAAACAGCCCTGGAATGCTCCTGGTCCTGAGAAGATGCCAAAGCGGAATTTATTTCAGGATCATGCTTTCCCAGAAGAGTATTCCGGGGCTCAAGTGGCCCCCAGAGACATCTCCTGGGTGTGGGTTGGGCAAGACAAGTCTCCTCAGGGAGGTGCAGGCAATACAGGGCAGTGATGAATAGCTGTCAGAGGTGCCAAGCCATCCCCCATGACTTGGCATTGTTAGTTCTCTGGGGCCTGTGAGTCTGTTTGCAGAGGCTCAGTGTCCTAGGCTGTGGGTTACCCAATCTGCTTCCCATTGTCAGGAATGGAAGGGATCAAGCAAAGTCCTAACCTGAGAACATCCTGCCTCCTAGTGGTGTTGATTTGAGTCCAGGTTCACTAGAGCACTTCAGGGTCGTCCCGGCTTTTCTTGGAGGGGTAACGGGCTTGGACTCCAACTGTCATATCCCAGCCTCTTAGTACTCGGTTCCTGTGTGGCTTCCCAGGCTAAATACCTGTTGTCAGTCAGTCACTCATGGATTCTCCTGATGAGGTTATCCCAGTATAGTGAGCTCAGTTCCAGACAGCTCTTCGATAAACCTACATGCCCCTGAAATGTATCAGAGCCTTATAATTGGGCTCCTAACAACTGGATCAGTTCTGTATTGGCCTGTGGGTTCTTCTGCCTTCTTCCCCTGTGGCCCCAGCTCCCTAGGCCTATGTGGTTTGCCTCTCCATTCCCCAAGAGTCCTTGCCTTGTACTCAGTGCTAGCCGGAGTCCATTGTAAACCCTGGGAGGGCTTTCGAGGGACTTCCCAGTACCTGTGCCCTCTGCATGGGGCCTTGCGTGCTGGAGGATCGCAGGTCAAAGATGGTGGGCCTCTCAGGTCAGACGGTGAGCAGGGGTGGGGAAAACAGGATTTGGTGGATGGGGCATGGGGCTAACCTGCCTGGAGGACTCAGGGAGGTCTGCCATTGTTATGTGGCCCCCAACCCGCAACAGGCCCATCTTCCTTCCCTGCTGAGGGCTGCCACAGGGTCCCCACCTCCTACCTTTCCCTTACAGGGTGAGAACTTCAGTGACACTGCATCTGTCTCCCTGCAGAGAGAGGGGCCAGGATCTGGGTATAGATGCCTGCAGCCTGTCTCCCATCCACTCTGGCTGCAGGCCCATCCTGAAGCTGCTCTGTCCCCACTGTACTTAAATGATACTTGTAACCCTTAGCATCCAGAGGGCTGCCAGGACTACCAGGGCTAGTGGCTTGTAGAGCACCTTCGTGATGAGTGTGCCCCTCCCCCGGTGCTGTTTGCAGATGTCCATACGTCACAGTTTGCTTTCAACCAGTGGTGACTAAATTACATAGAAAACTAGCATAGAGGTTTTTGCTTTTTTGAGATGGGCTGGCTGACCTGGACTCTCACAGATACCCGCTGCCTCCCGTGTTCTGGGATTACAGGTGAGCGCCAGCACCACAGCCGTCCTTGAGTTTTCATTGGTTTTCTACCCCCTGCTGCACCCCTAATATAAAGCTTGGGCTGTTCCTGTCTGGTGTCTTCTCACTAGTTTTTTAAAATTGTGTTTATTATAAGATTAAAAAAAAAAAAAGCCTGGTGGTGGTGGCACACACCTTTGATCCCAGCACTCGGGAGGCAGAGGCAGGTGGATCTCTGTGAGTTCGAGGCCAGCCTGATCTACAGAGCGAGTTCCAGGACAGGCTCCAGAAACTACAGAGAAACCCTGTCTTGAAAAAAAAAACACCCCTCCTTTTTTTAAACATCTCCTTTTACTTAGAAATAAAGTGAGGTACAAACTGTGTTTATTATGGGGATGCAAAGGAAATGGGGTTCAGAGGGAAACGGACTCACGGAATAACAGCTACAACCCGCTGTCCTGCCGCTCTGCCCTGGGGAGAGGCGACCAACCACAGACCTCCCAGGAAAGCTTCTCTCAGCTTATCAGTCCACACATAGCACCTCAGACCACGTACCCCAAAAGCTGTCGGCTGAATGAATTCCCACAGCAAAACAGAATCTCACTATGTAGTTCCGGCTATCCTGGAATTCACTGTGCTACTATACTATACCCGGCAAGTTTTTTTAAAATGTGTTTGAGAGAGAGAGTGTCCGTAGAGACCCAGGGTACCCGTTGGATCCCCTGGACCAGTAGCTACAGTCAATTGTGAGCTGCTTGATATGAGTGCTGAGATCTGAATTCCAGTCCTCTGCAAGAATAGTAAGTGCTTTTAACCACAAAGCCATCTCTCCAACCCCAACAGTAGTTTTGCTTCTATCTTTGTCTTCTTGAGACAGGATCTCAAGGTGGCCTCACCCTTGCTATGTAGCTGAGGTAACCTTGAATCTCTAATCCTTCTTCCCTCCAACTTTGTAAATGCAGGGGTTGTAGGCATGTGTCCCTGCATCTAGTTTATGCTGAGGATCAGATCATGCTAAGCAGGTATTCTCTATGACTGAGTCACAGCCCCAACCCTCATAGATGGTTCTGTTTTTGCTAAAGTTTTGGCTACATCAAGATTGAATGGGGGCTGGAGAGATGGCTCAGTGGTTAAGAGCACTGCCTGCTCTTCCAAAGGTCCTGAGTTCAATTCCCAGCAACCACATGGTGGCTCACAACCATCTGTAATGAGATCTGGTGCCCTCTTCTGGCCTGCAGGCATACACGCAGACAGAACATTATATACATATTGAATAAATAAATCTTTAAAAAAAAAAAAAAAAAAAAAAAGATTGAATGGTTACGTTCTGATGTTTGTGTTTGTATTCAAAAGCGAACCATGCAGTAAATTGTTTTTTGTACTTTTTCCCCTTGGAATTGCTAATTGCCTTCTTTTGCCATCTGCCTTGTTTTCTTTCTCTTTTTACCTTTTTTTGTGTGTCTATATGTGTATACATGTATGTGCAAGCGCATATGTATGTGCAGGAGTGAAAGCTTGGGAAACAGCTAGAATGCCATCTCCAGGAAGGCGTCTGCCTCCTTTGAGACAAGCTTGGTCTGCACGGTGAGTTCTAGGACAGGCAGGGCTATGTAGAAAGACCCTGTCTCAAACACACAACAACAAAACCATAAAGGGCAGAGGATGTAGATGTGTGAATCTGTATTTAATCCACAAGTAAGGCAGAATGCATGCTGGGCAAGGTGGTGGGCAAGTGGAGTCCCAGGGCTGGGAAAACCAGCCAGCCAGTCTAGCCTACTTGACAAGTGCTTCCTTTTTCTGTTTAAATGAAAAGGAAGGTTTTAATTTTAACATAGTAAAATTACATATAACAAAACAGGCATCAAGCAAGAATTACAGTTATAATATTTATATCTACTTTATCTTTTATCATATCTAAGGAAAACTATTAACTATCAATTCTTCAACTCCATCAAAGACTCCAGAAGGATATAATATTACCTAAGTAAACAGGAAGTGCATTGATAGCAACTTCCAAAACTCTTGAAATGACAGAGCCATCTTCCTGCTTGGAAGTCACCCAAAATTCTTCTGTACCGTTGGGGCATCCATCTTCAGCCTACAGGCCCATAGTATCTGGCAGACTTTTCCACGAAGCAGAAAATTTTAAAGACAGGTCCACCTATATTGGCAGTTTGTCAGTCACTTTCTTCTGTGTCCTGCAGAATGTCTTGCAGACTCTTTCATGAAGCAGAAACCTTGAAGGACCATTGCACCTTTAGGCAAGTTCAGCAGTCATTTCTCTGTGGGTCCTGCATGTCCAGTTCATCAAGTAGTCCAGGCAAGAGCAGTTTCTTGCCCAAATGGCTGACCAACTCCATAAGGAGCCTCTTCAGTGTCCATCTTCTTCTTGAAATAATTGGTGCTGCCAGGAACAGATGTGTCTGTCATGAAAAGTCCCCAAAATTCTTTTTTTTTTAAATGTTCATACTTTTTTTAAAGATTTATTTATTTATTTATTAAGTATATGGTGGTCTGCCTGCATGCATGCCTGCCTGCCAGAAGAGGGCACCAGATCTCATTACAGGTGGTTGTGAACCACCATGTGGTTGCTGGGAATTGAACTCAGGACCTTTGGAAGAGCAGGCACTGCTCTTAACCACTGAGCCATCTCTCCAGCCCATAAGATTTATTTATTTATTTATTTACTTATTTATTTATTTATTTATTTATTTATTTATTTTTATACAGTGTTCTGCCTGCAGCTATGCTTGCAGGTCAGAAGAGAGCACCAGATCTCCTTACTGATGGTGGTGAGACACCATGTAGTTGCTGGGAATTGAACTCAGGACCTTTGGAAGAGCAGGCAGTGCTCTTAACCACTGAGCCATCTCTCCAGCCCCCAAAATTCTTAAAACATTTTAAATGCCATATTCTGTAGTCTTTGAAAGATTTGAAGAATGCCTATCTGAAATACATCTCTTTACATCTAGAAAATCTAACTAACATGACTATAAGCTTGACTATTAAAAATGATTATCTATTAACCTATATTTCTTAATTATACATTAAATTTTTAAATGAGCTGCACAAACACAATACCTTAGTCAAGAGCAGAAATATATTTATACAGTATAACAAAATTGACCTTAAATTTGTATCAATAAACCAAGATCCATGTCAGTGCAAATCTCTATAGCATATCCCCCTTTAAATTTAAGCAAACATTTATAAACAATATTTGGGAACATGGGCTTAGTTCTCTCCAAACTACTTCCTGCTGTTTGTTGGGTAAAGTATTTTTCTTTTTGGGGGTATTCATGGTGACCTTTCAGGGGGTCTTGGTGCATCAAACCACATTAGTCTGGAATTAATCCACAGGTTCTCATGCTCTGCAGAAACAAAAGAAGAACCTCTTTTCCAAAGCAACATATCCTTAAACCCAAATTATGAAGTCAAGATACCTTTATAATATACATGATGGTTTAGCTTAGCAGCCCATATAATGAAATGTCTCTCTGTACTTAGCTCCTTCACAGTCAAAAAATTCAAAGAAAACACAATAATATACAGAATCCAGACTCTCTGTGAATTTTCCACCTTTAGATGGCTTATTTTTCTTTACTCCTTTTAATCTATGACTGTACTCTGTCTCTTTAAAGACTTTACTTTTTTTAAACCTTTTGTTTCTTTTTATAACTGTCTATATTCTTTTCCTTCTCTCTCCAAATCCTATGTACATTTATCCAATACTGTGACCCATTTAGAGGTCTTTTTCATCTGAATTTGTCTTTATTGTATATTTATAATTTTTTTTTTACCAGAAGTGCTTCTTAAAATGTTAAGCCCTTCTTATGAACTTAAGCGGTGCAATTGCTAGGGGAAATACGGCACTGCCTGCTTGTCCCGCCCAGTCCTGTATGGTGGAGCTGTTTGCTGCCTTTGAGAGCCATGCTCACAGCCCCATTTTTAGGCACACAGCCAGTCTGTGTTGCCATTAAGTATGTTGTAGCAATCTGTTCACAAACCCCATTTAAATGCTCCATAGCCGGACCTCCAGATACAGTCAGAGCCATTTGCTGGTGAACCAGGAAGCCACCACTTTTAAAACCGTGTGGCTTTTTCCCCCTGCTATTGCTGAATCAGTAAGACCGCCCTTAAAGGAGCTTCAGCACACTGCCAGCAAGCAGAGCCCATTCTGGAAAAAATGCAGCCAAACTTTGTTTTTTAGTGTCTAGAATTCCTTTCCAAGCCCCCTCAGGTTTTATTTGGATTTAGTCCACCACGTTGGCACACCAACTGTTGACGGGAGGCCACTTGTTTGTTTCCCAGCTGCCCAGCAGCTCAGACCCGAAATATTTTTTTTTCGAGACAGGGTTCCTCTGTAGCTTTGGAGCCTGTCCTGGAACTCGCTCTTGTAGGCCAGGCTGGCCTCAAACTCACAGAGATCCGCCTGCCTCTGCCTCCCAAGTGCTGGGATTAAAGGCGTGCGCCACTACTGCCCAGCGCTCTAGCTTCTTATTGGCTAACTCTTACATCTTAATTTAACCCATTTCTAGTAATCTGTGTATTGCCACGTGGCTGTGGCTTAGTGGGTAAAGTTCCCAGCATCTGTCTCCGAAGGGGCTCCATGGCTTCTCTCTGACTCTGCCCTCCTTTCTCCCAGAATTCAGTTTAGTTTTCTCCGCCCAACTAAGTTCTACCCTATCAGGCCAAGGCGGTTTCTTTATTAACCAGTGGTATTCACAGCACACAGAGGGGGGTCCTTCAACACATCAAGCACCTTCAGGTTTTTTTGTTGTTATTGTCGTTTTTTTGAAAGTCTCATGTAGCCCAGGCTGGTCTTGAACTTGCTATGAGGCCTTGAATTCTTTATCATCCTGCCTTCTAACAACACACACAATTCCATCGCACACATTCCTCTGGAATATGGAACATTTATATGCCAGCCTCAGAACTGCGTTTCTTTTCCTCCATGTTCACACATCTGTGTCCCTCTAAGGCACCTGGTCACACTCACACCCTCTGCTGGGCAGCGCCCAACATTCCTACGGGGGGGGGGGAGGGAGCCTGACATGCAGGAGTGCGGGAGGGGAGAGAACCATGGAGAAGGGATGGGGTCCCCAGAAGCAAAAGTGATGCTGCATGGGTCCTGGGTTAAGCTATCTGGCCATGGTTCACGCTCATTGGCTAGGTGAACCTGCCTGGCTCCCACCTATTCCCCTGCCTGCACCAGCCTGCTCCAGTTCCCTTGGGGACAGAGACTGGGACAGGGGTGAAGGAGGACAAGGACAGAGGGACTCAGGATGGGGAGGGCTGTCAGGAGGCCCTCAGCTAGCTGCATCCCCCAAGGCAGTCACCAACCCTGAGCTCAGCTGGCGTGAAGGAGAGTGTACACACTCATGTGCTGGTTTGGAGTGGCTTTGTGCCCACAGCAGGCACCCAGGCACCTAGAGCTCAGGATATGGGGCCTGGAGTCTGGGGATCTGGGATGAGAAGCAAGGTCAGAAACTCCTGGTCTCTAGTAGGTGCAGCGTGCGTCGCTGGCTTCCATCCCTTTGTCTCCCACCAGTTAAGTCCTAGTAATTGAAACACCCACCTGGGCCAGAGGTGCACCAGTGCTCCCAAGGCAGCCCCCTCACGCACGTGTCCTTCCTTCCTTCCTTCCTGGCTGCTCCCAGGCCCCCTTCAGGCCCCAGTGCTTGGCCTGGCAGGTGAGTCATTCTATTTACCTTTCCTGAGAGGCCTCCTGCCCCTTCATTTGTTTCAATTAGCCTGGCTCTGCCTGAGCAGCTACAGCCCACGTGGCCCAATGCCGGCTTTGCACCCCTCCCCCAGGGTCCTGCACCATTTTCTGCCACCAGGAACTTGAGCAGAGGTACCTGGTGGGCTCCTTCCCCACCCTGGCTTCACACTAGGCGTCAGAGCACAGACCCAAGAGACAACCCTAGAGGTGGACCTCAGTCCTCCCAACAAGGCTCTGGCTTGCATGGCTGAGTCAAGAGCCTTTATCAAAAACACTTCCTTGCCGGGCGGTGGTGGCGCACACCTTTTATCCCAGCACTCGGGAGGCAGAGACAGGTGGATCTCTGTGAGTTTGAGACCAGCCTGGTCTACAGAGCTAGTTCCAGGACAGGCTCCAAAGCCACAGAGAAACCCTGTCTCGAAAAACCAAAAAAAAAACCAAAAAACAAAACAAAAAAAACCCACTTCCTCAAGGGACAACTTAGACTCAGGGTGATCCTGGAGGAAGCAGCCCCTACCCCAAAGCACCACTGTGGAGACAGCTGTTTCCTGGATTGCATTAGCTTAGCCCTCTCCGCCTGTTAAGTCCCCATGTACAGCGGCTCCAGCCCTCCCAGACTCCATCACTCCCTGGGTGCTTCAAGCCCTGCTGTCCAGGATATGCAGAGCAGCTACTACTCGAGCTCTTTATTGAAAGTCACATGGGCACATGGGACATGCCAGCACATGGGAACACCACAGTTCATAGCATAATTTCTCCATCATATTCAACCCCCACTCCATCAGCATGGCCTGTGCCAGGGTCAGGACAGGTTGAGGGAGTGTGGACAGCACAAGCTGCTGTCTGGCTGTGTTGTCTCTCCAGCCTTGGCCAGGTGCCTGGTTCTGAGTTGTCCTGTAAGGGCCCTTTCTGAATCCAGCCCGGCTGGGCTCCCGTGGGGATTCAGGTGGGGCTGTCAGTCAGCCCTGAGAGACTGCTGGCGAAGGGGGTCTCCAGTCCCGTTGCTGCTGCCTGCCCTCACAAGCTGAAGTTTCTCACTGGGTTCACCATGACCAGACCCTGCTGGGGCCGTGTGGTTGCCACGGCAGCTAGCCAGCTGTTCCTCCTTAAGGGCTTTGCCTTCTCGCCATCGCCTCCAACGCCGCAGTAGCTCTGCCTGCACCTAGGGGAACCATGGGTAGGACCACTGTGCCATCCCAACTCACTAGGATCCTGCCTGGGTCACTCTGAGGTGCTCAGCCTCAGTCTAAGCAGGACCTAAAACAAGGCCGACTCCACAGTGGGTATAGCAGGACAGTTTGTCATCAGGGAAGGCGGGAATCACCTACACACTGAACTCCTGGAGGACCCGCGGGGACCTGACATTCAACACATGCAAGCACAATAATGGGGAGGAAGGTATGGTCAATACTAGGGCATGGCCGGCCTCTTGCCCCGCTCTAATCCTGGCCCCAGTCTCACCCACCTCCTTGTTGAGGAAACAGTAGAGTACAGCCACCAGCAGACCCTGGAGAAAGAGGGAGGTCAGGGGCAACACTCTGGGCCCGAGGCATGGGGGTATGGCGGGCACTCACCTGGAAGGAACTGAAGAAGAGGTCAAAAAAGAGCTTGGTGGAGCGGAGGGCTCCCTGGGCGTGCTCGTCAGTCACGAAGGCAAAGACCACCTCATGGACCCCCAGCAGAGGGATGAGGGTCAGCGTGGACCTGGCTAGCCTGCAGGGGCAGAGCTTTAGCGCCCTCACCTGCCAGGGCTTCTGGGCTCTCCCCGCAAAGGCACTGGCCCCCAACCCCAACCCTCTTTGGCATGGGCCCTGGCTTTTGCCCTTTGCCCACCGGAACTTGTAGTCGGCATAGTGCATCTGCCGGGCACGCAGCTTGGCCACAAGAAGGTGAACGATGTGGACAAAGATGAAGAAATTGATCTGTGTGAGGGAGACCAAGGTTAGGGGCCGCCTGAGAACTTCCTGTGTCTCGCATGGTGCTCGTGTGTCCCCCTGCAGGCAAGGCTGTTGCAAGTGAGCCCTGGACACATGGTTCCGGGGCTGGCAGGCGTCCAGCCAAAGATGGGCAGCCTGACCCAGGGCCCAGGCTGGCTATACAGCCTCTTGGATAAGTGCTGGGATTACCCACCCTCCAAACTCTAGGTAGAATTGGTCCTCCTCCTAGCCTCAAGAAGGGAGAGTCAAGCCAGTGACCCTTTCCCTGCTGAGCGCAACAAAGTAACTTGTTTCCTCACCAGTATGGCCAGGAAGACAGGGATCCGCAAGATCCACCAGAAGCCCATGTTGTCATTGCTGGTCCAGCACCTGCAAGGGCCAGTTCCTCACATCTTGGGGGATACATGCCGCGCCCCAGCACCTACCCCTATCTGCTGGGATCTACTGAGTGCCCCCAGAAAGGAAAAGAGAGCGTCTTTAATGAGCCCCGGCTCCAGACCCTGGATTTACATCTCTTGCCAAAGTGTGACCCTCACCCCCATCTCCCTACCCGCCGGGGTCACTTTACAAAGCCCAGCACCATCTGCCCCAGCTGCCCCAACCCATCCTATGAACTCATACTCACTGGACATTCTCAAATAGACACTTGACCACCACCCAGGGGATGACAAACAGCAGGGGCGCTCCTGTGGGAACAGCAGCTATGGTTCCAGGACCCTGGTTAGCTTGCCTCCCCGTTCTCCCCACAAGCCTACTCACCCCAGCCAATGCCCAGGTAGAGGGAAAAGAAGTTCTGCTCTTGGAAGGTGGCAAGGCTCAGCAGGCTGTGCAGGTATACACCCTCTACCAGCAACCAGCAATAGTTGGCTATGATGCCATACTGCATGATCACTGTGGCCACTCGGCAGCCAGCCACCGCCTGAGCAAGGGGAGGCATGATTGGGGTCCATGACGCCCTGCCACCCTACACAGGCTGGCGACCACTCAGAGATCTGGGCTCACCCCATCGCTGAGCCAGACGCTCACACTGAGGTCGTCTCCAATCTTCTGGCTGTAGCGTGTCTTGAGCAGCCAATCAATGACCAGCACAGAGCCAGCCTTGAGCATGAAGGATGCAAACAGGTTCCCGTGGATATAGTTTCGGGTGCAGTGCAGCTTCCTGTACGATAGCAAGTCAGCACCACCCCTGCCCTGACCCTCTGCCCCCCTTCACCACAGCGGGTGTGAGCTGAGTGACAGCAAATATACCTGAGGCCCAGCAGGATGACCAGGGCAAGGAGCAGGGCCCCCAGGGACAGACTGTAGCCCACAGTGTACATCACCTGGTAACTGCTATACATCTTGGCCACTTCCTTCTGCAAACCAGAGGCTGAGCGGGGCTGGGCAGTGCCTCATCCCCCGGCTCCACTCAGCCCCACTGGGATACCGCCCTAAACCCTCCAGGGCTGACCTGGACCTCTATCTCTTCGTCGTCCATCTGGCACTGGGAGGCGTTGCGCCATGGCTGCCCCCGCGGCCCTCGCACCCACTGTCCATCAGGCCCACACCTCTTGAACACCAGGCGATGCTGCACTGGGATATGAGAGCAAGGCTCAGGTCAGCCCCCCCATGCTCTGCCCCCTAGGCATCCCGGGGCCTCCATAGTTACCTTTGTGGTACCAAGGTAGGTACCAGGGGCAGGAGATGTTAGCTGTGGTATTGGGCGGGGTGTCAGGCCAGCAGGAGTACTTGTCGAAGGTTCTATTACAAACTAGCTCTGTGAAGATGAAGGAGGGTGGAGGAGTGACTCCGATCAGGACCAGAAGCTTCCCTACCCCCCGAGGATCACCATCACTTCATTGAGCCTGCATCCAAAGAGGCTGCCTCCCTGACGTGGGACACAAGGCACAGCCCCTAGCTAGTTATTTTGCCTCCTGGACTCCGTACCCGCCTCCCCCTCCTGCTCAGCCAACTCTTGAGTTTGCCAAGGTCCCTTTCCTTCCAGATCTCCCATCTCAAATGTGCCCCCAAACTGTGCCTTTTTTCAAAACTAGTATTAAAATTTTCTTTTCGAGACAGGGTTTCTCTGTAGCTTTGGAGCCTGTCCTGGAACTAGCTCTTGTAGACCAGGCTGGCCTCAAATTCACAGAGATCCACCTGCCTCTGCCTTCTGAGTGCTGGGATTAAAGGTGTGCGCCACCACTGCCTGGCTAAAATTTTTTCTTTATTTATTTTAGTGTGTGTGTGTGTGTGTGTGTGTATGTGTGTGTATGCGTGTGTGTGTATGTGTGTATGCGTGTGTGTGTATGTGTATGTGTGTGTGTGTATGTGTGTGCGTGCGTGTGTGTGTGTGTGTGCGCGCGCGCGTGTATTTGTGTGTATGTGTGTGCGTGCGTTTGTGTGTATGTGCGTGCGTGCGTGTGTGTGTGCGCGTGTGTGTATGTGTACGCGCGCGTGTGTATGTGTGTATGTGTGTGTGCGTGTGCGTGTGTGCGTGTGTGTGTGCGTGTGTGTGTGTGTTATATACAGGTACATGCACACATGTATGCACATAAGCATATAGGGTCGTAGGACAGCTTGAAAGAATCATTTCTCTGCTTTCACTATGTGAGCCCCACATCTCACTGCCCCCCCTCTTGTGATACATTCCTTCCCAGATTTTGTTTTCTGGTTTGGTTGGCATCCTTTGCAGGCCCAGGCTGAGTCCCAACTGCAGCTCCTACACCCTCCTCCCTCTCTTCCAGGCACTGGCCATCTCCCTCAGCTGGACAGTAGTATGGACCCAGTCCCTCTTGGCACCCACCCGTGACCCTGTCCACTGTCTGCCCACTGTGAGCACTGAAAGCAGAGGCATCAAATGGTTGAGGAGGGGGCATCCTGCAGCAGGGAAGACAGCAGAGAAAGCCAGCTATGAGGTAGTTCTGCAATTCTATTGTCTCCTGACCCTGTAGCCTTGGGGAAGCCTCTTGCCTCTGGAGGTCAGTTGCCTGGCCTGTACCTGGGGGCAGGTGACTGGGTAAGAAGAGGCCCTTGAGTGTGACTGTCACATTCCCACAAGAAGGTTTCCTGCACTGCACATTCAGGCAGGGTAACAGGACCCAGGAGTCTGCAGCCGGGACTCACCAGTAGGTGGGGGCAGCAGGCTCAGGTTGCGGTGGCACTGGTCACCATAAAGCTTCCACTTCTCGAACAAGAAGTCCATCACCTGGGCAGAGGGTGCTTTCGGCTGGGAGACAGGTGGCCAAGCAACCAGGAAGACAGATGGAACAGGGAGCCATCAGCACTTCTGTGCAGAGCAGGAAGCCCTCCGTGCGGGGTGTGGGGTGCACAGTGCTCACCAGACATGACAGAAGCAGGAGCAACAGGGGGGGACTGTGGAGTGGGGTGCGAGGCATGCCTTTGGGTAGCCACCCCCCACATCTGGCAGGGGTCACACGTCTGGGTCCTTGGGGTATGTACACCCCTCCTCAGGCTGCAGAGAATAAGAAGAGAGAGTCTGGAGAAAGTCTATAGAGTATTGTGACCCCTAAGACCAGGCCTCTGAGCCTAAGGCCTCCTGATAGCTGAGGCTTGTGGAGGGGATATGTGAGTAGCTCCCAGTGCCAATTCAAAGACAGGTGACTATGGGCAACTATTTTCCTGCCACCTGGGGCTGACAGGCTGACAGTCGTCAGCCTTCCTATCTGACCACCCAAACCTCTGAGCAGCACCAGCACCACAGCTACTACCTCCTCCCTCCGTTCTGTTGCCGTGGCTGGGCCCAGACCTCCCCACCTATGCTTAACCCTTGGGAAGTTGACTGGCCAGACAAGCTAACCCAAGATAAAGGGGGTGAGGATAGCATGCCCAGGCCCGTCAACACTTGGCCCTTACGCCAGAGCCGTTCCTGGACTGCCTGGGGCCAGGCGTGTGTTGGGGCATGTGTTCATATGATCTCTGCTACCTGTATGTCCCCTTTCCCAGGACCAGCGTGTCCATAGAATGTTGTGGACCTTGTACAAGGCTCTCAGACTGGGGCCTCTTGGTCACTTGGGGCACCAAACTGGCGGCACAATTCCTGCTGTAGACCAGGCTGGCCTCAGACTCAGAGATCTGCCTGCCTCTGCCTCCCAAGTGCTGGGATTAAAGGTGTGTGCCACCACCACCTGGCCACTCCTGTACTTCTGACCCCCTTCAGTCACACCTGGCTCATAGCCTACTATGGGACTCCTGAGCCTCACTCTTGGTTAGTAGAGTCTAGCAGGAGGCAACATCCAGGAGTTTTAAGTCTCTGGTACCTGACCCTCAGGGCAAAATAAATACCCTCAGTGTATAGGGTTCCCGCAGAGAAAAAAGCAGCAAACAGGCTGAAGAGGAGAAGTTCAGGTGTCCCTGTCTCCGGGTCACCAAGTAGCCTTACTCTCCTGATTTAGATCAAATAGCCCCATCTGCTGCCCAGGTCACTAGTGGGCTCGGTATGAAGAAGCCAGAAACTGGGCCTTTACCCACTAGGTCTGGTCTCCACCCCAGAGCGGCTGGGGTCCCCCAAAGGCCCTGAAAAAAGGAAGGGTAGAGATGGGAAGGCTTCAGAGTAGAATAACAAGAAATGACCAGCACGAGTAGATGGATAGCAGTGATACAGGGAAGGGGCATGGGGAGAAAGAATACTGGTCCAAGGCCCTGCAAGGGTGGACATCAGTCCACTAGCAGCAAACAGTCCTTAGAGCCCAGGTCTCCCTCCACAGCCCTGGTTGAAAGCGTGAGTGTTCAACAGCTGGGTGGTCCCAGTAGCCTGCAGTCCCAGCACTCGGGAGGCAGAGGCAGGCAGATCTCTGAGTTCTAGGCCAGCCTGCTCTACAGAGTGAGTTCCAGGACAGCCAGGGCTACACAGAGAAACCCTGTCTCAGGGCAGAGGGTGGGGGGAAGAAAATAAAATGTGAATTTTTGAAGCCCGCCCTACTGAGCTCCCTGGGCTAAGAGGACCATGGCGCTGACTGTAGGAAAGGGATACTGAGTCTCATCTGGGGAACCCAGAGGGAAACCAGCCCCAAAAGAAGGGGGGATGGGTTGTCCTGGACCCTCCCATCCCCAGATCTTCTTTCAGGGCAGCTTGCCCAGGGACATACCCCCATACCCCAGAGGGTCATAGAGGTGAGACTGAAGCTGGGCATGGTGGCGCACGCCTCTAATTCCAGCACTCAGGAGGCAGAGGCAGGGGGATCTCTGTGAGTTCGAGGCCAGCCTGGTCTACACAGTGAGATCCGGGACAGTCAGAGCTACACAGAGAGATCCTATCTTCAAAAATCCAGAAATAAATAAGACTGAGAATACTTGAGGATTTCCTCCTACACAGACCATGGAAGGTGAGCTAAAATGGGTCCAGGAACCATCCATCGGGGCTCTCGTGGAAATGAGGACAGGGCCAGAGTGGGTGAGTTTTCTATTTCTGTGGGTGGTAGGGGAATAACAAGGGAGTTTCTAGGCAGTTCGCTGGACAGTGATATAAGGAACATCATGAGATGGAGATTGATTTTCAGTCCCACAAGGCTGAGACGGTGGGGTCTCTGCAGAGAGCATCCAGGCCTCATGCTGAAGCCAGGGAAGATGGCAAACACATGAAGTTCAGTACCAACAGGGAATGCTCCCTGTCATTGAAGGGGAATGACCACTGGATGGCCCAGGGCTTTGTCATCTGTAGGATAGGACTGCTCAGCCTATCCGGTACAGCTGGCCTCCTGTCCCCACGGTGGGGGGTAAATCCTGACACCCAGACAGAGTCCATCAGCACTGATAAATATTCACCCAATGAGAGCGCAGTCCTAGCCCTGGGGTGCCAGGTAGCCAGGTGTGGATGCAGCACCTTTGCTCCTGTGGCTGGAGTTGCAGGTCTTTTTCCACCTTATTACCCTCCCTGGCAAGGAACAGATGGGGATAAGGGACAATGGACCAGGGACCCTACTCTCCTCCCTTCTTGGACAAGGCAGTTGAAATCCCTCTCAGGTCTCAGACTTCATGAGGCCCAACTGTCGGGGAAATATGGAAGATGCAAGTCGGAATTCCTAAGACGTCAGCCTGTCTTGTCTTTACTCCCTGTGCTTGCTTATGCACACCAGCTACCTGGACTGGCACTGGCCCATGCCACCACTGCTCCCAGCCGGCTCCAACAGGACAAAGGACGCCTGGGTGTTTGCAGTGTGGCCAGTGAGCCACCGATTTTCTCTGCAGGTGGCTGAGGGTAAGACCGATGGCCCAGCGGCCAAGGGAGGTATCAGTGGGGAGGCGCTTGGGTCCCTAGGAGCCAAAGACGGAGCGGTAGCAAAGTCTTTAGTCTGATAAATCCGTAAAGTTAACATCTGAAATAGGGTTTTGGTCAAAATAGAAAAAACTAGCCCAGGTCATAGACCTAGGGCAGGGACAGGATCAGGGTCCACAAGCTGTTGACAAAACCTAATTCCTGAGTCCTTCCCCCGAAAGGGGGCGGGCAGGCCCTGAGATGCCCGCCAGGATGAGCGCTGACTCCCCCTCCCATGTCTCCAAGACAGAAGGACAGCAAAGTATTTCTGGTCGATCCGAGGGTGCCAGAGCCAAGAAGGGTCTGAAGTGGGAAGGTGGTCGCTGGGGAGGCAGGAGCAGAACAAGGGGCGGTGGCCCGCGCTCGCAGGAGTCAAAGTGAACGTTTGTGAGCCGCGGAAGAAAAACCCTCGAGGCAGGGTGCCTACGCACCGCACCTTATCCCAGCAAGATTGGGTCACTGTTAGGGAGTCCTGGGCATCAGGGACACATAGGAGGGGAAAGCGGATCGAACGGAGGGAATGAGAGCGCCATTGGGGGAGGGGAGGGGGCCTGGAGTGCATTAGGCGCTCAGTGGGGCAGCAGGACCCACGCCTGCGCCCACCCGCTCGCCGCTCCCGGATTGCGCGCCCGGAGGACAGAAAGGAGAGGTTGAGATCTCCAACCTGACAGACGGTTAGGGATCAGGTGACCGTCCAAACAGTAGGACCTATCCCCGGGGTTGGAAACTGAGGTGTTCGACGGGGGTGAGAACCTCGACACCTAAGACCCCAGGGACAGCTGGCCCACGTCCAGGCCCGCGGGCCGGCTCCTCATTATCCTCCTCTGCGCGCCCTGGTCACGCCCGTGATCCAGCGCCCCACAGACCGCCTAGGACAGTCCCCAAGGGGCCCGACCCTAGTGCTTACTGTGCTCTGTCGCTCGGGCTAGGGCTGGGCGTCTCGTGGTCCTCGAGCTCGCTCAGGTCTGGGAGCTGGCAGCCACTCGTCTCCGCCGCGCTGCGATCGGGGTCGGCGCCGGCTCCGCGCCAGCCGCTAGCAAACTTTCCGGCGGCGACGTTGGGCGGCGGCGGCGGCGAAGGGGGAGGGGGTGGGGGCGGGGGCGGGAGCGGCCGGCAGGGGTTGGGGAGAGCCGAGGGTCCGCGCCCTGCGCCTCAGCTCAGCGGACCTGTTGCGAGCCCTCAACCCTCTCGGTGTAACCCCGACGGCGCTTGCTTTGCGGATGTGCACCCAGCGCACCCGCTTCCCCTCCCCTCTGGCACACAGAGCCTCGCGCAGGTCCTAACCCGGACTCCGTCCCCACTGGTCCCTTCAGAGGACCCTCGTTTGGTGTACCGCAACCTTGAAGATCCAATCTTGCACACCCTGGATTTCAGGACCCTCCGCGAGTGAATCCTGACCTGGCCAGTGCGGGTCTGAGCTCGCTAAGGAAAGATATAGGGTGTGACTCAGCGCGACCCTTTCTCTTGCAATATCTGCTGTCCTGGGGTCGCACCATTGCATTTAGGTTGCAGTCCTGATTTTCCAGAAGATTAAGTCCCTTACTTAAGTCCCACCTGGCTCCTGAGTGAAACTCTTGCAGCTGTCACACGTGCATCAATCACAGGCTGGGGGGAGGGGGGTCAGAAGTGGGGAAGGTCAAAGTATAAGGGCTGCTTTGCAGGTTTTAGACAAGGGGATCCCGTAAAAGTGACTCTTAATCCCTTGCCAGGTTACATCCCCTGTGGACCTCAGGGACTCGTCCTGTCCAATAAGCCCCGTCCAACAGCGCTCATTTGGCAATCCGTTGACCTGACCCGGACCTCAGTCTGCCCACCCTTCCCGCTCCTCCTTTACTGAGGAGTCACATGTTCTGAGCCCCAGGTTCATCTTTCACCCCCTAGACTCAGCCCTACAAATTCTCTCCCACTCCGTTGCCCACCCCTGTGAACCCTTGAACCACCTTTTACGGTCTCATCTCACGTCTGCCGGGGCACTCCCCTCTTGCCCAGTGACCTTGGGGTCAGAAACTCCCAAGGGTGTTTTTGGGCTTCCACTTCTCTGGCTTCTCCACATCCTGTAACACTGAGGGTCATGTTGCTTTCTAGAAAGTTCTCCGTGTGGCTGTGGCTTTCAGGACGGGTACTCACTTTCTCGGGCTTTCATGGAGATGTCCCTCCTCACGATTTCCACCGTCCCCAGGCTACTCCTCCTCCTACTTCCTACTGAGGGCCAAGTCTCCTACCTACGTGCCATTTCCTACACCTCTTGCCTGCAGATCACCTGTGTTTATTTTCTCTGGAACACATTTGGTCTCTTCTTTGTCACCTACTGGCCTCCTTTCCCAGACCTCCCCTTGGGTCCTTGGATCAATTCTTTATTCAGATGCTATCCTTTTCCAGGACTCCATTTCTGTTTTAGGGGACATTGAATCCTGTGCCCCAAGCTATAGGTCCTCCACTGGTGAGCCGGTCCGCCCTCAAGTGCCTCTGAGGCAGCTCCTGCTTTGTACGGGTCTGTCAGAGCCACAGGATGACCCCCATCTGGTCCCTAGTCCTCCTTCTATGCAGTAGAGAGATGATCTTGGGCTCTTTGTCTTCCACACACCAATTTCAGAAATTCTGCATGGAGCCGCCCTCTCTGTTTTGCTCCCGGCAATGGCCAGAAGGCAAAGACCTGTTTGCTTCTGCCGTGTGGGGGCCACTTGTGCAAGGCTGAGGAATAGATACAGCCCCTCCTTCAATTCCTCTTCCACCTCCCTGGGGCACAGACTGGCAGGCTGAGGGCCACCGCCAAGGGCTGCCCTTCTGGAGCTGGGTAATGAGCTCTGGGACAATGTGACCTCCAGCTGGGGGCGCCAGCTAGCTCCTCAGTGGTCAGGGGCACAGTGGAGCAAGCCTCTGTCTTGGTTCAGTGGTTCACTTCGGCATCTTGCCCCTCACGGAGGCATCTTCACTGGAGGATACAGGACTTTCCTGGTGGGACCCTTGGAGGACCTTAACCCCTCTGGCCTAGTTTTCTTGAGGGCAGAGTGGGGAGGCGGGGGAGGAGGCAGAAGGAAGGGACAGTTTTGAGAGTGCCTGAGACGGGAACACAGAGCTGGCTGCAATGGGTGCCCGGCCCCTGGTAGGCTCTATGTACCTCGCTGAAGTCTGCTTGCCCACACTTCACTAGGCTCCTGGACTGTTGGTGATCCCAGAGGTGCTCAACCTTGTGAGATCCAGCTGGAGAAAGACTCAGCAAGAGTACATACAACATAAGCATGAGGACCCATGTTTGGATCCCTGAACATGCACCAGTTGTGTGTACCTGGAGCCTTGGTCCTGGAGGTTACAGAGATGGGGGCTCACTGGGGCTTGCTGGCCAAACCAGCCAAAAAACGGTGAGCTCAGGTCACAGACAGACCCTGTCAACAGGGAGGAAGGCAGAGAGTGATAGAGGAAGACGCCTCCGACCATGCCTACCGGCACGGGTGTGTTTGTGTATGTGCGCGTGTGCACGCATGTGTATGTGTGTGA
>PVIU01013922.1:17493-54064 GCA_004026605.1 Ondatra zibethicus | reverse complement strand
CCTGAATAGTTTCTGTTATATGTTTGAGTGCTTTTTCTTGGTTTTCTTTAAGTGATTTCATGATATCTTCCAATTTTTTGTTTGTTTTTTCTTCCATTTCTTTAAGGTAATTTCTCAATTCATCTTTAATAATTTCAGATATTCTCTTGTGGTTATCTTTTAGATCATTTTCTTCTGGGTCATCCATATTTGGTTGTTCTGGGCTTACTTTTGTAGGGTCTTTGGGTTTCACTGGTATTGTGTTGTTCTTTGTGGTGTAGCTTGTGATCCTACCTTTTCTTCTCATCTTTTCCTCTAATAGGAGTGGATGGTGGTGTCTAAGATTCTGTTGAATAATTTCCTATGTGTCAGTAGGTCAAAAGCTAAGATGGTTTTCCTAGTGGTACAGTCAGTGTCCCAGTTCGAGTTACTTCGTTGGTTATTCCTGTTCCTGGAGGTAGCTCAGTGTTCCCGTATTTTGATCTGCTCTCTTGGATTTTGCTGTCTCAAGCCTACTTTGGTCTAGGCTGCTGGGTTTGATCTGTTTCTGTAAATCTTGGTCTGGATCTCCTCTTGTAGATATCCCTGGCTTGGAGTTAGACCTGTTCTGGTGGAGATCGCTGGTTCTGGATCTGGTTGCTGGGTCAATCCTGATCCACTCGAGTCCTGGGACCGGGTTGACTCCTATCTTCTGCTCCTGGTGGAGCCCGTTCTCTCCTTGTCCTGGGTAACTGGTTCAGTCCCACTCAGGTTCCAGTGGAGGTCGCGGGCTCTGAGTCAGGTCGTTGGCTCAATCAGTGTCCCAGGACTGGGTTGGCTCCCAGGGCTGGATTTGCTCCTGGCTTCTGCCCCAGGTGGAGCTTGTTTCCTCGGCTCTCTCTGTCCTAGGAGTCTAGAAGTATTTCTTTTATATATGAGGGTGCCCTTGTATTTGGGGCATAGATGTTCAGTATTGAGATTTCCTCTTGATGGATTTTTCTGTGACTAATATGAAATGACTTTCTTTGTCTCTTTTGAGTGCTTTTAGCTTTAAGTCTATTTTGTTAGATATTAGGATAGCTACACCTGCTTGTTTTTTAGGTCCATTTGATTGGTATATTTTTTCCCAATCCTTTTCTCTGAGACAATGTCTGTCTTTGAGGTTAAGATGTGTTTCCTGTATGCAGAAGAAGGATGGATTCTGTTTTTGTATCCAATCTGTTAGCCTGTGCCTTTTTATAGGTGAGTTGAATCCATTTACATTAAAGGATATTAATGACCAGTGATTGAAATCACCTGTTAATTTAGTTTTTATTGTTGGTGATGTTAATTAGTGCATTTTCCCTTTTTTGGGATTTGCTGTTATGAAACTATCAATTGTCTGTGTTTTTGTTCAATGTAGCCCACTTCCTTGGGTTGGAGTTTTCCTTCTAGTATTTTGTGTAGGGCTGGGTTTGTGGCTCAGTATTGGTGAAATCTAGTTATGTCATTGAATATCTTGTTTTGTTCTTCTATGGTGATTGAAAGTTTTGCTGGGTATAGTAGCCTGGGCTGGCATCCGTGGTCTCTTAATGGCTGCATAATGCTTGACCATGACCTTCTGACTTTCATTGTCTCCAATGAAAAGTCAGGTGTAATTCTGATAGGTCTACCTTCATATGTTACTTGGCCTTTTTCCTTTGCAGATCTTAACATTCTTTCTTTACTTCATATGTTTAGTGTTTTGATTATTATCTGGTGAGAGGCCTTTTTTTGGATCCTGTCTATTGGGTGTTCTGTAAGCGTCTTGTATCTTCATAGGCATATCTTTCTTTAGGTTGGGAAAGTTTTCTTCTATGATTTTCTTAAATATATTATCTGTGCTTTTGAGTTGAACTCCTTCTTCTATACATATTATTCTTTTATTTGGCCTTTCTATGGTGTCCCATTTTTCATGGATATTTTGTGTTAAGTTTTTATTAGATTTAATGTTTTCTTTAACTGATGAGTCTATTTCCTCTATTTTTTCTTCAGTGCTTGAGATTCTCTCTTCTGTCTCTTGTATTCTGCAGTTTATACTTGAGTTTGTGGTTCCTGCTCATTTTCTCATGATTTCTGTTTCTATAATTCCCTTAGCTTGTGTTTTCTTTATTGTCTCTATTTCAGTTTTCATGTCTTGAATACTTTCTTTCATATGCTTGATTTCTTTTTCATGGTTTCCTTTGAAGGATTTGCTGATGTCTTCCAATTTTTTGTTTTTCTTTTTCTCCATTTCTTTAAGGGAATTTCTCATTTCCTCTTTAAGAGTTTCAAACATTCTCTTGAAGTTATTTTTTAGGTCATTTTCTTCTGCTTCATCTATATCTGGTTGTTCAGGTCTTGGTGTTGTAGGGGCTTTATGTTTTACTGCTGTTGTGTTGCTCTTTGTGGTGTTGCATGTGTTCTTACCTTTTCTGCTCATCTTTTCCTGTAATAGGTGTGATTGGGGCTTTCTGAGATTCTGTTGAATAATCTTCTAGGTGCCAGTGAATCCGAAGCTCAGAAGGCTGCTCCTCGTGGTACAGTCAGTGCTACAGTTCTAGTTACCCCGTTGGTTACTCTGTGTTCCTGGAGATAGCTCAGTGCTCCTGTGTTTTGCTCTGCTCCCTTGGAGTTTGCTGTCTCAGGCCTACTTTGGCCTAGTGTACGGGCTTTGACCTATTTCTTAAATACTGGTCTGGATCCCCTCCTGCAGAGGTCCCTGGCTTGGAGTTGGTCCTGCAAAGGTTTCTGGCTCTGGTCTACTGTCTCAGAGTTCTCAGGCTCGGGTGCACCCAGAACCGCAGAGGACCAATGCCTGGACCCACAGAGGTCCTGGCTTAGGTCTACTCCGAGGTTCCAGACTCATGCCTGACCCCGCAGAGATCTCTGGTTCCCAGAGGTCCCAGATTCACAGCCAGACTGGCAGAGGTCCTGTGTCAGGCCTAGTTCCTGGGTGATCCTAGACTCACACCCAGACCAACAGGGGTCCTGGCTTAGGTCTACTCCCTTGAAAGTCCCAGATTTATATCTGGACCCTCAGCGGTCTCTGGCTCACTCACTCAGCGGTTACTCCCCTGTACCTGTTCCAGTGGAGATAGCTGACTCTGGATCAGGTCACTAGCTCAGTCCTGGTCCGCCAGTGTCCCGGGACTGGATTAGCTCCTGGGACTGGATTGGCTCCTGGCTTTTGCTCCCATGGAACTTGTTTCCTCGGACCCACCTATTCTAGGTAGCTGGTTCAGTCCCACTCCTGTTCCAGTGGAGATCACTGACTCTGGATCAGGTTGCTGTGCATTACCACAACCTGGCTTGATCTTGGCCATTCTTACAGGTGTAAAGTTTTAAAAATTCAAGTAAAAATGTCTCTGGCAAAGGATACAGTGTCTATTTCCTGAACTCAGGAAGTCTGAGAAATAGGCAGAAGACTAATACAGCTGAGATGGTATAGGAAAAGGAGGCATGATAGTAACAAGGGCAGGGAGGAAGCAGGGCAGAAGGTGCATGGCTTTGCAAGCAATGCCCCAGGGCAGATTTATCCTACATGATAGAAAGCATCAGAAAAAGTGTGGCTTCTATTTTTAAAAGTCAGATATATGCTGAACTACAATTTGCATGCAAGGCAAGTTGTTGCTCTGGTGTGCATCAAAGATTTGTTTTACATGCTTGAGCATTCAACCCCAACTACTGAAATACAGAACATATCAGTCCAAAAATGCCCCTCCCACCAGACAGTGGTGGCACATGCCTTTAATACCAGCACTCGGGAGGCAGAGGCAGGCAGATCTCTGTGAGTTCAAGACCAGCCTGGTCTACAAAAGCTAGTTCTAGGACAGGCTCCAAAGCTACAGAGAAACCCTGTCTCAGGGGGGAAAAGCCTCTCCCAAAAATGTTCCTTGTAGTCATTTCATGTCCTCACAGACTCTGCTGAACACTGACCTGATTTTTATTCCTATAGCATCAATGTAAGAGGACCATACAGTATCACACAAATCATACATGTGTGCCCAGCTTCTTTTACCTAATGCAGTACATTTAAAATGTAACCTTGTGCAGTGCTTGAGGCCCCACTGCTGAGGAACTGTTGGCAGTGGACAGCTGCCAGAGAAAAGGAAGTCATTCTTCTCTGGAGGTATGGGTGCTGGTAGGTGACTTGTGCTCCAGTGGATGGTCACACACCTATGCACATATGGCCAATATTGTCTGAACTCAGTGAGTTATAGTTTTTAAAAATGAAGAGGCCACAAAGCTCTGTTGGCAGAATGGGGATGGGGTAGAATGGAGGGAGGAAACAGAGAGAAAATTCAACATATATATATATATATATATGAATTCTCAAAGAATAGATTTTTTTAAGGGCATAAAATTCATTCTTGTGGTTCCATCTATCTATTATATGCTACTTATTTGTGGTAATAGCCATTATAGATATATCACAATTTGTCTGTCTAGTCATGGATAGATAGCTTATTTACAAGAGCATCTGCTAATTTTGCCTCCCTGCCTGCATTCATTCTTTTCATAAAAGTCTTGCTACCCTATTTTCCTACAGGATCCAGCCCTCACGCACTTTAATCCATGAAGTTTCAAGGGGAATGACTCTGTTCCCCAGAGTAGGCATGGGGTCCTGGGATCACACTTGCCTGGCCATATTGCTTTACCTGAACTTGATAGTATTAACCCTGTGTGGTTTTTTCCCTGAGGTTGTTGAGATGTCTAGTCTTTTCTGTTCACTTGATGAGAGCATATGGAATCTGCTTTAGATCCATCTTGTCACCATTAGAAGGTGAGCAATAAAGACAGTCCCAAGTGAAAGAGGTGCTCCTGATGTCAGGGTCTCAGCTCCTGAATCCAGCCATGCCTGAGACCTATTCTTTAATATTTCAATTACTTAGACTATTAAGTATCATTTTATTTGTACTGATTTGAATAGGAGTTTCTATTTTTGTAATCAGTTAAGTCTCAACTAATAAACAGAATTTTTGGTTTAGTTTCCCTGAGATATTTGGAATGATAAAGAAAGGCAAAACATGGTGAAGCTATCCCCAAATACCCATCTCTTATTTAAAAGGAGTTGCACATTCAAGTACATTCTTGTTTTATATCAATAAAAATGGATACTTCCTGTCTTCAGATGAAATTGTTTCTTATACATTTGTTTTGGCCTATGGCTGTGTTTATCCCATTTTGAGATTAACACATGACTGCAATAGACCCAGAACGCATCAAACTGAATAGAGAGGGTTGAGACCAAAGTGTGCAGCTCACTGTGAGAGTCAAACTTCTGAGCAGAGGAGCCAGATGTAAATCCCAGCAGTCCACGTGCTGTGAGCTTTAATAAGGTCAATCCGATTAAGAGTCCCTTTTCACAGCTGACAAGCAGTCTCCAGGCTGCCATTCCCACCTCTCCTGCTTTGGTGAGGACCCTGCTAGTAGTGGGTGGCATCTTTTCTTGGTAGGATGTAGAAATCACTGAGCCTTGGGAGCCAGCATGGACTAACCCCCCACAGTTCTTAAACCCAGAAGCATGATTTTTTTTTAAAAAAAAAAAAAGGCTTAAAAACCAATATTAGATCTTAAATATGTAGGGTTTTGAATTTTATAAATGTCTTCATGATATTTTCATAAATAAAATGACAAAAGCTAACCTTATTTAGTATTTAGTTGGAGTTGTAATAATGGTGTAGGAGGTCCTTCTGTTTGTGTGTTGCTTTCATTGGTTAGTTAATAAAGAAACTGCTTGGCCTGATAGGGCAGAACTTAGGTAAGCAGAGAAGACAGAACTGAATTCTGGGAGGAAGAAAGCAGAGAGAGCGCCACCATGGAGCTGCCAGGTCAGACATGCTGAATCTTTCCTGGAAGGTTAATAGAAATGGGTTAAATCAAGATGTGAGAATTAGCCAATAAGAGGCTAGAGATAATGGGCCAGGCAATGTTTAAATGTTTAAGAAGATTGGGCACTCACAACATCCAGAAAACAGGTACTATCAGATTGGGCACTCACATCCAGAAAACAGTTTCTGTCTGGTTATTTTGGGTGTAAGCTAGCCCGGCGGCTGGGATGAACAAAGGGCCCGCACTCCTGTAACAACTGGCACCCAATTGAATTATACATCAAAGAAATAATGATTATTGATTTTGAAAAGCCTTGGCCCTGTCTGGGGCAGTGTTTTTTATTTTTGATATGGAAGAAAATGCTGTATAAACAAATTACATGTAATTGATTAACACGAACAACAGAAATTCATGGCCTGACATGCTAGCATATTATACAGAAAAAAACTGAAAACAAATAATTGAGAGAAATATTAACCATCACATTCTAAATTTAGCTTCATGAGAAAATTCTAGGCTTTAAATCAATTCTACTTCAATGACCTGAATATACACTTAATTGCAATACAAAATGTTTTGGGACAAAGGAGTGGTTGCTTTGGGGCCATCATATCCTTTGTTACAATCAACAGGGGCAAAACTAGACCAGCTATCATCATTCAGCTATGATAGGATGGTGCAGAGCACTCTATGCAGAGAGGATAGTGGGGGAGCAGGACCACATCTGGTAAGGAGGGAGTAGAAGGTGGGAGGGGTTCTGTGTAATCTTGTGAGGAAAGGCTTGGTTTTCCCATGCTCGCCTGCATACTGCCCTGTGTACAGGCTCTTTCTTGAGAGGGTAGGGTTGAGGCCAGACAGGAAAGTGCAGGACAAGTGAACTCTGACATGGAGGACAAGAAGACCAAGCAGGGCCTGGAAGATGACTCAGTAGGTAAAGTACTTGTTACATAGGCATGAGGACTTGAGATGGGGTTCCCAGCACCCTAAAAGCTAGGAATGGTTAGTGAGCACCTGTAATCCTGGCATAGGTCAGGGTGGAGCCAGTCAGAGATGAAGGCACCCCTGAAGCTCACTGGCCAGCTAGTACTGCCAAGTTGGTGAGCTCTGGGTTTAGCATAAGATAATAAGATAGAGAGTGACTGATGGAGACAAATGACATTGACTTCTGGCTTCCACATGCATGCATATATGCTTCTGTACACACACACACACACACACACACACACACACACACACACACCAGAAATCACCAAAAAAGCACACTCTTTCTTCACAGGTTGTCTTTAAGCATAGGCTAATTGCTCTCCTTCGGGAAGCTGGAAGATTTGCTTTTCTAGTGAAGCTGCATTAGCTGAACTACATGGTTCCTCTCAAACCTAAGCTTGTATAATTTATGTACACATTACTAAAACAAGAGATTAAGTCCTACAGACTCCAGTCCCGTACAGTGTACTTATTCTCAGAAGATAAGTCGGGAAGTGCAGCAAGTGTCTCTCCTTGTTTACCTTTTGTAGCAGTTGGTTCTGTTTAATGATTACTGCAACCAGAGCGGAATTTCTGTCTGGTTTTACTCCATTAGGGTGGTGGCCTGAAGCATGGGATCCAGAGACAGGCTGCTGTGCTCCACTTCTATTTCACTGGTGTGATTTTGAGGCACATTATTTAACCTCCAAATTTCGATTTTCAATCTGTAAATTGGGAATGACATGCCTGTTCATGGAGTGGCTGTGAAGATTCAGTGGGGTCAGATCAAGCACTCAGTGCAGTATGCTGGACAGAGCAAATGCTGGAGAATGTCTGATATGTACTCTCCTTTTAAATATAGCTCCTGGATTTTACCCTCCGACTCTGACACTATGCTACTTTAGACCTGAGTAATTGAGTTAGTTATGCTAAGTGTTCTGCTTCAAGAGTAGTGTAGTTGAAATCACAAATGGTGCTTCTTAAACACAGGAAAGGCCATTCTGTGAATTGGGGATAAAGCTTAGTTGACAATTGTCTAACACACATGAAGTCCTGGTTTGGTCCCCATCACCACATAAAACAATGCTTGATGGTATATGCTTATAATCCTAGCCTAAGAAGTTCAAGTTATTCTTAACTACATAGCAAATTTGAGGTCAATCTCAGTTACATAACATCAGAAGGAATGGAGGAAATAAGAGAGGAAGGGAGGGAGGAAGGAAGGATGGAAGAATAAAGGGAGGGAGGGAGAAATAAGGGAAAAAGGAAGGAATGAACAAAGGAAAGAAGACATTGCTGTAACAATATCAATCCTTGGTGCAAATCTTTGACACACTTTCCTCAAGCCCACTGTTTTAGAATACTTGATCTAATATTTCTCTATAGGTATTGTTCTATATGGTCAAGAATGATCTGTGATAGCCATACTTTCTGTTTTGAATGAGCGAGTTTATTGTGTATATAGCAAGCTAGGGTAAAAGAAGAGAGAGAATGCAAAACGTCATCAAAGTAGGCACTCAAAGCATCCAGCAGAAATCAACTAGGGAAGCCCCTTAAAACAGCCTACTGGATGGACAGTGGTGGTGCATGCCTTTAATCCCAGGACTCTGGAGGCAGAGGCAGGCAGATCTCTGTGAATTCAAGGTTAGCCTGATCTACAGAGCAAGTTCCAGGACAGTCAGGGATACACAGAGAAACCCAGTCTCAAAAAACCTAGCAAACAAACAAAATAGCCAACTGAAGTTATCTCAGAGTGAGTCTCACTGGTGCAGAGCAGAGTGTCCCCTCAGGTAAACCTTTCAAGTAAAAGAGCAAAGAGCAACAAACAGGTACCATCAGATTGGGCACTCACAACATCCAGAAAACAGGTACCATCAGACTGAGCACTAGCAACATTCAGAAACCAAATGGAGAAATTGAGGCAGTTAGCATGACTCTCTCTCTCCATGGCTGAACTTCCAGCCTCCATTTCCCACAACAGACCCTTTTATATCACGGGATAAACAGTAGCAATCTCCCTTGGAAATGCTTCCCCTTCTTTTCTCACAAATATGACGTTTTCCTCGATTAGTTTTTTCTGTTCCCTTCCCTCCCTATGACAGAGGTAAGGGGGTCCAGCCCATTCCTAGATAAGAGGCCTTGGAGGACATCTGACAGGAATGTGCTTGGGTCTGAAGTGGGAGCAGCATCACTTCTCAGTGAGTTCAAACCTCACCTGAAATATATCACTACAATATGCACTTCAGGTAGACAGGCTATTCCATTAAAAAGGCTGACAGTACTTGTATCTGTTAGAATCTTCAGAGGAGCAGAACCAATAGCATGTACATATATGTGTTTGTATGTATTCATTCCCTGTAAACAAATGTAGACGTATACATAACATCCCTTATGCTTATATAAACATATACAATAAGTGTTTGTGCATAAGATAGATACATCGTGTGATTGTGGCACTGTGTTCTTAAATCTGCTAGCAATTCTGTCAAGGTTGAACCTGTGTGAAGGCAGTCTGGAGGAAGAACCCCCTGCTTCTGGACCCCGCTTGTCCCTGAAGAACGTCAACTGTTTGCATGGAGCCAGGTCGCTCCTCATTGAGCTGGGTAGTCTAATTTCATCCACCTTCACCAATTTATATGTCAAATCCATAATGTTGTTGTTTTGTTTCTTCATATTAAAAAGTTTCTTCCATACAATATATTTTGATCACGTTTTCCCCTCCCCTGACTCCTTTCAGATCCTCTTCACCTCCCTACCCATCAAACTCATCCAGCTTTGTGTTCTTTTGATCTCTCTCTTTCAAAAACACAAAAATTAAAATAAAAACAAAGAATGAAATAAGCAAAAATGAAACAAAAGCCCACAAGGAAACATGGAAGGTTTTTGTTTGTTTGTTTTGGCCAACTACTTCTGGGCATGGTTGGCAAATTACACCAGAATTCCCAGGCATGCATCTCCAGCTGTCTTTACCTGACTTTCAGCTCTGTTCTTATGTTGTCCTAACAAGGCCTGAAATGCCTCCCTTCCTCATGTTTCCCATTGTGTCTACAGTAACACGCTAGCTGAGATGACCAAGAGAGGCCCTGTTACTTGTCATATTAAGAGGCTTTATGACTAGTCAAGGCCAAAACAACCTAAAAAACAAATTCTAGTTTAAGAAAAATCACAGAATTTTTAACTTTGGATTTAAACATTCAAATTTCTCAAATACAAAAAAAGTCCTTGTTTCTAATTCTCATATAATTCCTCTGAGGTTTTATATACACACATTTTGACAGGTGAGAAATTTAGTATCTCCTCCCTTTCAGCTAGGGACGGGAAACCATGAGTCAGAAACTGAAAGGAATATCTTAGCATGCTGAACCTTACACCACCTTCAAATGTAAACTGAAATTTTCCACAGAAGACTGACTCAAAATGAAAATTAATCACACTGTGTGCGCGCACAAACACATGCATGCATAGAGGCAGGAAGGAGGGAGGGAGAAAGTGTGTATGGTGTGTGTGTGTGAGAGAGAGAGAGGGAACCAGAAGCAGATCTATAAACTTTCAAAACCATTCCTAACTCATATTGCATTTGATTCAATCTCTCTGTTCCCTTGGGTCTCCTTAGCTATCAGACTGCTGCAAGACACAAAAGCAACAAAATGTGAGCAACTGCTGAACAAAGAAGAGAACGTTTATTATGTGGATTAGCAGAGACATTAACAGCAGCCACTGCACCGACAGCGATATCTGAAGGGATGGACGGTATTACCAGTTGTGCAGTTGCTGGGAACTGTTTGAGAATCTCCAGCCATCAGCATCATCAGGGAAGCTTCCTGCAGTAGATGGGAATAAATACAGAGACCCACAACTGGACGTTGTGCACGGAGTGAGAAACCTTGGAATACTAAATGGGATGTCTCCATCAACGCCCCCCACAGAGTTCAGGGAGCCATGTAGAAGAGGAGGGGGAAAGATGGTAAGAGTCGGGGGGGGTGCTAAGAAAACAGTCTTTCAGACACAACAGGATTAGTACACATATGAGCTCACAGAGACCATGGCAGCATGCACAGGGCCTGCACAGGCACATATCGGATGGGGACCCACTGCTGAGAGGGGGAAGTTGACAAGAACTCCCATCCTTAACCCAGAAGCTATCTCCAACTGACATCTACTTGCAAAGGAAATTTTCATTTTCCCCAATGGAAACTTATTGGCCCCATGCCCAGCAGTAGATGGCCAACATAAAACAAACTCAGTGGTATTTTTGAAGATTTGTTGTCTCATATTGCTTTGTTTGGGCAAAAATAAACAAACAAACTACCTTACTGGTCTTTTGCTTTTATATTATGGTTTCTAATATTGTGTTTTTATAGTATGTATTTGTATGTGTGTGCTTTTTCTTTTCCTTTTTTAAAAACAAATTTTGTTCTTTGTTTTAGCCTGATTTTTTTTTTCTAATAGAGAAAAGAAAAGACAAGTGTAGAGTTGGAAGGGTGGGGAGATAGGAAGGGTCAGGGAGGAGATGAAGGAAGGGAAACTGATCAGACTATATTGTTTGAAAAATGTTTTTAATTTTAAAAATTGAGCATACTAGTAAACTAGAAAGGATGGGTTTTCTGGATTGGGGAGATAGCTTAGTTGAAAGAATGCAAGCTACACAACACCGAGGCCTGAGTTCAGAGTCCTAGCACACACCTAACAGACTGGGTGTGGGGGTGGATGCCGTCCCAGCACATACGTAACAGACTGGGTGTGGTGGTAGATCCTGTGTAGATTCTAAGTAGACAGTCCCTGGAGCTTACTGTCTAGCCAGTTAGGTAGTCTAGCCAAATCATTGAGCTTAGGGCCCAGGGAGAGACCCTGCCTTAAAAATAAGGGTTTAGGAAGACGCTGGATGTTGACATCTTCTGACCTCCACGTGTGCATTCACACATCTGCTCATCCACCCCCGTGATAAATACGCAGATATGTGCACATGCATGACTATACACACACATACACAGAAACCCACACCTTCTAAAAAGTATTTACCATATCTAATATAACATACCTGACCCTAATATATGCAAATTAGAAAAATGTTAATTTAAAAGAGGACAAACTTAAAACATGCATACATCTTTTCTTTCAGTACAAAGTTAGAGAATCTTTCTAGTAATGAAGAACTATGACTTTAAGCTAGGAGGGGATGAATTAGCTACAGCACTGCTTGTTGTGTTAGCACAGGCTTGGCCACTCTCACTAGTGAACATCCTATGGAGTCACTATAATGTGAGACACACAATCTCACAAGGCGAAACCGTGTAATTCTGCACTTTCTCTGCAGTACATACATGCCTGTACCAGTCAAGACAATACAGTCCACTTACTTTAATTTGTTAACTGGTATCTGAGTGTGAAAAGACAAAGCAGAAACTCTTGATAAATTTTGTCTCAAGTTATTTAGTATTGCTTACAAAAGCAGAAATACATTGCTCTGTGGTCATAGCTATCTTGTAAACTGTCTCTCTGTGTGCACGCATGCGCATACTCCTCTGGCACCAAAGAAAGTACAGGCAAATCCCCCTGGTATGTTCACGTACCTTCTACCCAAGGAAAGATTCCTGCTTTAGACACAATCTGAGTAGAGAATGACATTAGCCTGCCCTTGAACTACAGCAACACCCCACTCCACCCTGCACCACAGTGCAGCATCAGTCAGCCCCTAGCCTCCTGTGAACACGAAGATGAAATGCATTCTATATTTCTTCCTTACCCTTAGGTGTCCTGGGATTTCTCTCTGATTTATAATTAAAGTTTTCTAGATCATTAAACAAAAGGTCAAATCAGATTGCTAATGTTACAAATAATCATGACTTGTTCTTATTTTTATTTATTTATTATTTGAGATAGGATCTTGCTCTGCAGCCAGACAGTGGCATAGGATGGTCTGGATCTTGCGGTCTTCCTGCCTTGGTCTTTCCAGTGCCAGATTACAGGCTTGTGTCACTGTATCTGCTCCACAACTCTTGTGTTAGCAACTACTGGAGAGCAGTAATGAAAACCTAGGCAACTTAAAACAAGAAACAGGACCACTACCCAATGCACTCAAGTTATATAAAAGTAAAACAGGAGTGACGTAATCAAAGGCATTTTTTCTCTTAAGATAGTTTACTAAATCAATTCCTAGGGGCACATGCAAAAGTACATTCACAGGCAAAGACAAGCACTACACATACATACAGGCATACCTAGCCAAGCTCTGAAACTGTACCAACATGTATAGAATTTACACAAATATGTATTTTTGAATGTTACTTATTGTTAAGACTATATCTTTCCTTAGAAGAAATAAAAAAATTAAATCCCAAAATATCAAACAATAACTTTAGGGTTTCATTCGGAAAGAAAATTTTAATTTAAGATTTCTTTTTATTTTTAATTATGTATACTTGTAGGTGATGTGCAGATCTGAATGCAGGTACCTGTAGCATCCAGAAGAGGGTGTCAGAGCCCCTGGAATTGGAGTTACAGGAGTTTGAAAGTCACCTGATATAGGTGCTGAGAACTGAACTCAAGTCCTCTGCAAGAAAAGAGCAAAATGTACTTTAACTGCTGAGCCATCTCTCCAGCACCCAATTCCTTAAAAAAAAAAAAGGTACAAAAAATTTTCAACTTAATATTTCATTTATTCAACTACCTATCACACATGTGTATTACAGATTATTTATCCATTTGACCATTCATTCAGAAAGCATGATGTGTGAGCTGAAGTACATCACCAAATGTAACAAAGTCTATCTTTAAAAGACATTGGAGGGCTGGATGGACGACTTGTTAGTTAAGAGCACAGACTGCTCTTCCAAAGGACACAGGTTCAATTCCCAGCACCCACATGGCCGCTCTTAACCATCTGTAATTCAAGTCCCTCTGCTGGCCTCCACAGGTACTGCATGCATATGATACACAGACATAAGTGCAGGCAAAACACCTATGCATATAAAATAAGAAACTTAAAAATAAATAAAAGACACCTGAGAGCCAGTCATGGTAGAGCATGCCTATAATCCCAGCACTTGGAAAACCAAGGCAAAATGATAACAAACTTGAGGACAACTGGACTACAGAGTAAGACCCTATTAAAAGCAAAATAAAACGTAAGTTAAGAGACTAGAGGCTAGAGAGATGGCTTAGTGGTTAAGGTCACTAACTGCTCTTCCAGAAGACCTGGATTTGATTCCCAACACCCACATAGTGGCTCACAACCATCTGAAACTTAAGTCCCAGAAGATCCAACACCCTCTTCTGGTCTCCACAAGCACCACATGCACGTGGTATACAGACATATATGCAGGCAAAACATCCATACATTCAAAAAAGAGGTTTAAAAGGTTTAAAGATTATTGGAAGTTGGGAGTATAATTCAAGGGTAGATAACTTGTACTTAACATGTACAAAGGTCAGGGTTCAATTTCCAGCATATTCTGTCTCTCTCTCTCTCTCTCTCTCTCTCTCTCTCTCTCTCTCTCTCTCTCTCTCTCACACACACACACACACACACACACACACACCATACAAATCACTATTTTCTGTAGTTGACAAAATCTGTAGACTGTTGTTGGGAGGACAGACCAATAGCACTGAAGGGAGCCTGACCTCTTGATGTCGGGTATTACCAGTGGGGATAGAAAGCTTCTATTTTATGACGTTAGGATTAGAGCAAGTGTTAGCAAAATAAAATCTGTTACACATATTTTAAAAAATGTATCTCATGCTTGTCCATTAAGGGAGAAAGGGAATTACTAGAAATAACTCTGAAATTCTTTCCCACCAACCCTAACCCAATTTCTCTTGATATGTTTGTTAATAGATCTGAGGAGAAAGAGGAAAGCAATCACTGTGCATGAGTAGTTTTGTTCATGAGTTCTACTGTGCACTGTAGGCAGAGGATATACCTCAGCTGGAAGAGTGCTTTCCAAGTACACACAAACCCTTAGCCTGGAAGCCTGGGTCTCCAGCACCTATAGACTGGGCATGGGGGTTCACACCTTTCACCCCAGAACGTAAAGGGTAGAGGAAGGAAGATCATAAGGCCAAGGTCAAAGTCACCCCAGCTACATAGAACTCAATGATAGACTTGAATCCATAAAACGTGTGTGTGTATGTGTGTGCGCACGTGCGTGTGTGTGTGTACATATACATATGAATTTTTAAGGAAAGAGTTCATTTTGGCTCATAGTTGGAGAGTACAGTCTCTCATCACGGAGAAGTCATTTATGGCAGCAGGAACTTGGAACACCTGGTCAGACTGAAATATAATTTTAAAACATGTTCTCAGGCTGGAGATATAGCTCAGTGGTAAAGTACTTGCCTAGCATGTACAAGGCAATACATTCAAATTTTAGTTCTACAGAAAGGAAGGAAGAAAGGTGTTCTTAATGCTAGCCTTGACTTGTTTATAAAAACTGAAATTGAAGCTTGGAGAAGCACCAATAGTGTATAGACTTTGCACATATTTTCAGAAAGGTAAATTATGCCATATGCCCCACAAGAGAAAGGCCATTGTGAATTGTTGAGTTCATGTTTATAACACAAAAGTGTTTCACCTGGAAAAGTGCAGAGAAGTGCTCAGTGGGAACAAGGGGGTTACTGGGGGTGGATCGGAACATGAAGATGAAAGAAGTCTCAAAAACTGGTTGTGTGTCCGCAGTGGTGAGCAATCTGCAAGAATAAGAATGTGAGAGGCCTGCCTCGAGTCCTAGAGCTTGAAAAGTTCTGACAAATTCCACGTGCAATGATAAACTTGTATAGAATGAGATTTCACCCCACTCCCCTACACTCTCTTACCCTCCTTTTTTTTTTTTTTCTAGCTAGTCCCATATTACTCTAATGTCTGGACCTACTGAGTTTGTGCTGGCTCGCATCAGCATGGGAGGGGGCGTCAGCATGGGAGGGGGCGTCAGCATGGGAGGGGGCGTCAGCATGGGAGGGGGCGTCAGCATGGGAGGGGCGTCAGCATGGGAGGGGCGTCAGCATGGGAGGGGCGTCAGCATGGGAGGGGCGTCAGCATGGGAGGGGCGTCAGCATGGGAGGGGTCTATTTACTGGAATGTGAGCAGCTTATCTGCTGTAGCACTGGAGAAAATGGGACCTCCTCTCCCAGCACTCAGTAACTGATCACAGTCCATCACAGAAGGGCAGGCCCTCATGGGACCCTCGCCCATGCATGATGAATGATGAGGGGTTCGATCTTGTGTAGGTAAATACAACTGCAGTGAGTCTGAATAAAGAGACAGAAGGTGTTATTTTTAAAAGTCTGACTAAGGCTGAAAATTGCCTTGGATTTCTGACAAATAAAAATTTGGGAAGTCATGGTTTTAAGTCCCAAAGACGAAATTCTATAACCATAGCTCAGGGTTTTCTTGCTGACAAAAAACAAATAACAAATGTTTCATCACTTTGGTGGTTTGAAAGAAAATGGCCCCCAAAGGAAGTGTGGCCCTGTAGGAGTGCGTGTGGCTTTGTTGGAGGAAGTGTGTCACTGTAGAGATGGGCTTTGAGGTCTCCTATGCTTACGCTACATTCAATGTCACAGTTCACTTCCTGTTGCCTATGGATCAAGATGCAGAACTCTCAGCTCCTTCTCCAGCCCCATGTCTGCCTGCGTGCCACCATGTCCTGCCATGATGATAATGGACTAAACCTCTGAAACTATAAACCAGCAGAATTAAATGTTTTCCTTTATAAGAGTTGCTGTGGTCAGGGTGTCTCTTCACAGCAACAGAAACCCTAACTAAGATACTCACTATCATGAGCTCAATTCCACAGCTGAGACTTGCTTTTAGGCTTCTAGAACTTCCTTCTGTATTCCAGATTCTTCTATATCCTTACTGCTTATCACTTAGTCATGGATGGATGGATTCTCCCACATATTTGCAGAATATCTTAGGTAAATTCTACACCGAGTTTCACGATAGTCAGTAGAGAAATGGACGTGTCTAGCACTCACATCTTCCCCAACTTTTCTAAAATGTGCAATGCTTGATCTAAGCATGGACTACAATTGGTTGGATGAAAACTATCAGTGATTTGTCTTCTATCAGGTAGTTTCGATCGGGTTCCTTCCATCTCACCTTCTTAAAAACGGGGGGGGGGGACTTGCTTTCTCCTGTCTGTTCTTATGTGCTTTGCCACTTTCCATGCACAGAAACAAAAATATTACATGCACAACATGACAGCCATACTAATATCATGTCTGTCTTCTTTTCCACTGTCCTGTGCAATGCTACCAAAAAGAAAACTTCTGACCATTAACTATCATTTCATCTCTACTTTTCAAGTACTACTTCTGAAGGGAAATTACTAAATGACATTTTGTGACATCAATCGCCTATTGATGTGGGATTCCCCTCTGCATGCTGTGAATATCACTGGTTAATAAAGGAACTGCTTCGGGCCTATAGCAGAGCTATAGGGGAACAGAGCTAGGTGGGGAAAACTAAACAGAATGCTGGGAGAAAGGAAGAAGAGGAGTTACAGAGAAGCCATGTAGCTAGACAGAGACTGGAACTTTAAACAGTAAGCCACAGCCACGTTGCGATACACAGATTAGTAGAAATGGGTTAAATTAATATGTAAGAGTTAGCCAATAAGAAGCTAGAGATAATGGGCCAAGCAGTGATTTAATTAATACAGTTTTTGTGTGATCATTTCGGAGCTAAGCTGCCGTGAACCAACAAGCGGCCTTCATCCAACAACCTATCTCCATCCTTATTGCCTGACTCAGCTTCTCACCTGGTTGTTGCTACTCATGTGCAATCTATGGCAAGCCCCTTGACTTGCACTCAGCATCCTTAGGGTTAGAGTTTTGGTTCTGTGGCCCAGATGCTTTAGAAAACTCTCTTCATCCTGGAGGCCCCAGTTGGGATGACTATCAGCACTGTTTGGGTGGTTTCTTGACTGTCAAAGAATCTTGGCAATGGAGTGGGTGATGAAGCACACAGATCTACTTTATGGAAAGTTCACTTAGTAAGTTGGGATTTCTTAGCTTTCAAAAGCTAAGTCTGTTTCATAGTGCTTGGTGAAAATTAAAGCAATGATGGGAAAGGACTTCACATCTGGGGACACTGTATATACACTGTATATAATACAAAACAATATGAGTTCATATTCTTGTGGGTTTGGATTAAAAAAAGCTTACTGACAAAACCATTCTATGGAAGCAATCAGAGGCTAGGAAATTAATCTGTCAATGTTGATTATCTAAAATGTTCACAGTACAAAATCTTAGAGCATACCAGAAATAAACTACAAGAAGGGGTTTTAAACTAACAGATACATGTTTTATTGTGTTTTAAAATAGTTTTTCCTCCATGACTTCTTGAATTATACTAAGAAGCATTGTGGGAACTGTGTCTCAAAGACTCCTTCTTCTAGGAAACATAAGAAACAATGGCACACCCTGAAACAAACCAAAGAAAAAACAATGGTGTGTAAATACCATCTGGCCTTCTTATGCTATAGTTGCTTCCTGGAACTGTAATAACTGTAATAACTCATCAAGAGGCTTGATGAGTTCCCATTTTAGATATTTTATACAGCAGAAAAAATGGTATTCTAATAGCCTGGAAAACTTACTGCAGGAAATGACTTCTACCCTAGAGAGTATCTGATTCATTATGGTTTCCAGTATAAAGCATTCGGTACAATGTTACATCTCTTGAGGATTTAATCTACTTAAGCTAATGTAGGTAGGCAGGGGGCTGGTAGAGAGAGTCTTCCACTCTAACATGACTGGAGTAGTCTCCGGGGTAAGGACCATGAGCTTGACAAGCAATCCATCATAAATGCTTCATTTTTCTCTTTTATCAAACTAGAAACATCTGAATTTAACTTTTCTACCCTTAGAGTAGGATGCAGAATCACTGGTAAGAGTATAACCCTGATTTATAACCTACAGTCCAGAGCACAACTCATTAATCCAACAGCACTTGCTGTGTTTGGCTCCTGTTCCTCTCCGACCTTCTAGACTTTTCTCCAAATCCCTTTCATTCCATATTGAGCTGCTGCCTATTTCTGCAGGCGTTGGGTTCTTCATCATCTCCATGGCAATGCCTATGTCCACCAAGAGGACATTGCAATTCTTAACATCTCTGTACCAAACACAGGGGCACCCAAGGTAATCAAAGAAACACTACTACAGCTTAAATCATATATTGACCTACATATGGATAATAAGAGAACAATAGTGAAAGATCCCACTCTCCCCAACAGACAAGTCATCCAGACAAAAACCAAACAGAGAAATATTGGTGCTAATTGATGTCATAAACTGAATGGACCTAACAGATATTTTAGAACATTTCACCCAAACACACACAAATACCTTCTTCTCATTACGTTATGGAACTTTCTCCATAATCGGTCAAATGCTTGCATGCAAAGCAAGACTCGAGTGATACAAGAAAAATGAAATAACACCCTGCATCCTGTCTGACCACCACACATTAAAACTCGGTATCAACAACAGAAAGCTTACAAGCTCAGGCAAACTGAAAACTCTCTACTGAATGAAAAATGTGTCAAGACAGAAATGAGGAAGGAACTTTAAAACTTTGTAGAACTTATTGAAAATGAAAACACAACATACTCAAACTTACGGAACACAATGAGGGAGGTTCTAAGAGGTAAGTTCATGGCACTAAGTACTTACATAAAAAACTGAAGAGATCTCACACTAGTAACTTAACAGCACACCTGAGAGCTCTAAAACAAAGAGAAGAAATCACACCCAAAAGTAATTTGCAAGAAACAACAAAACTCAGGCCTGAAATCAATAAAATAGAAACAAACAAACAAACAAAAATTACAAAGAATCAATGTAATGAAGAGTTGTTTCTTTGAGAAAATAAGTAAGAATGACAAACCATCAGCCAAATTAACTAAGAATCATAGAGAAAATAAAAATTAACAAAGTTGGAAATGAAAAGTGGGATATCACAAGAAACACCAAGAAAATTGAGGGAATCTTAAGGATATACTTTATAAACCTGTACTCTACCAAATAGGAAAACCCTTAAAGAAATGGATAACTTTCTCAATACATACCACCAGCTACAGTTAGAGCAAGACCAGATAATCAATTTAAACAGGCCTATAACCCTTAGTGAAATAGAAGCAGTCATTAAATGTCCCCCAACCAAAAAAAAAAAAAAAAAAAAAAAAGCTCAGGGCCAGTGATTTTAGCTCAGGATTCTACCAGACTTTCATAGAAGAGTTAATGCCAATATTCAAGTTATTCCACAAAATAGAAACAGAAGAAACACTGCCCAATTCTTTTGAAGAAGCCACAGTCATCCTAATATTTAACCACATAAAGAACCACCAAAGGCAATTATAAACCAATTTCTATTATGAATGTAGGTGCAAAAATTCTCAATAAAATACTAGCAAACCAAATCCAAGAACACATCAAAAAGATCATCTGCCATGATCAAGTAGGCTTCATCCCAGAGATGCGGGAATGGTTCAATATATGAAATTCAATAGTTGTAACCCCATACAAACTAACTGAAAAACAATGACCATACTGTTAAATTCAGAAAAGGCCTTTGATAAAATCCAACACCCCTTAAATAAAATTAAAATTCTGGAGAGATTAGGGATACAAATGACATGCCTCAACATAATAAAGGCAATTTATAGCAAACCAACACCAACTTAAATGGCAAGAAACTCAAAGCAATTTCACTAAAATCAGTACCAAGACAAAGCTGTCTAATATCTCCATACCTATTCAATATAGTACTAGAAGTCTTAGCTAGAGCAATAAGAAGGCAAGGGGGAGATCATGATGATACAATCAGGAAGGGAAGAAGTCAAAGTATCTTTAATTGCAAATGATATGATAGTTTATATCACTGAACCAAAAAATTCCACAGGAAACTCTTACAGCTGATAAACACTTTCAGCAAATTAGCAAAATGCAAAATTAATATACAAAACCCAGCAGCCTTCCTATCTACAAATAATAGTCTCAGAAAGAAATCAGGGAAACAACACCCTTCTCAATAGCCTCAAAAATACCAAATATCCTGGGGTAACATTAACAAAGTAAATTGTTTAGCTCTACTAAGTTCTACTTCATATACTTAATATATATTTACAATGGTACTAGGTAATTAAAAATTTACAGCTATCTTGGGCCTGGAGAGATGCCTTTGAGATAGAGAATTTGTTGTTCTTGCAGCAGACCTGGATTTGGTTCCCAACATCCACATGGCAGAATACAACCATCTATAACTCCAATTCTAAGGGATATGGTGGCCTCTTCTGGCTTGAGGGCACCAGGCATGTATGCAGTGCACAAACAAATATGCAAGAAAAACACCCATGCAGATTTAAAAAAGAAGTTTACAACTTCCTGCTTATCACCCAGGCATTAGGTCAATTGCTCCTGCCACTAAGAGAACTCTCCTGTTCCAGTCTTTCTCATGAGCACTCCCTGATGTCTGTACAAAGGAACCAAAGTGAATGTGAGCAAATGTGATGTCAGGACCTTTTCTCAACTAATACGCTTCAGATACCTGGCACTTAGTCACTTATTTATTTGTGGTGCTGGAGAGAGAAGACAGAGCCTTATATATGCCAGAAGAGTACTCTCCTTTTAGTTCCATCCCCATCCTATCCTCCCTCTTCAGATATCCTGTTAAGTAGGTGAGGCTGTCCTTCCCTTATTCTCTTGCCTCCATCTCCAACACTGGGATTGCAGGTATGTGCTTACCACTGTCCTTTAAAGAATTAACATTTTCAGTTTCTATCCTAATTCTCTAAGTCTTTCATATGCTTGCCATTATTGTAGTCTATCTTCTCTGGGACATAAAATGTAAGGCCTAGGAAGCCAGCATCCCCTCCAGCACATTAGCATTACTGTCCAGTATGATGAAGCTACTGCCTCTAGAACAGGCATGCTAAACAATTACTACGAAGTGTTTGTGTTTCTTTAAACTTGCAGCTCCTTCCTTGAAGCATATCCCAGTCTGTGCAAGTCTTGCCTGGCCTCTCTGCTTAAAACTGGAGGTGAAGAAAAATGCAGATCTCTGTAGTCTGATCAGTGCTTACTGACAAGAGTCTGGCAACACTAATTTATTTGCAGGTGGGATAGAAATGCCAACTCATTTCTTCTTGCTTTGGTGTTGGCCCTCTATTCTTGCCAAACTGCTCATGTGTCCTGTGTTTCTTTGAAGGGTCTTACCATTCTTTGGAATTCAACTCCTTTGATTGTTTTCTCTGATGTCTTAGGAAAAGCGGTGGCTTCTTTTTCTCATTAGGATTAAAGAAAATATGGGGCTGGAGAGATGGCTCAGCTGTTAAGGGCACTTGCACTTGTTCTTGCAGAAGACTTGGGTTTAGTGCCCAGCACCTACATGACAGTTCACAACTACCTGTAACTCCAGCCCCAGGGAATCCAATGACCTCTTCTGGCCTCCTCCTGCTCCCATGTGGTACACATAAACTCATGTAGGCTCACATACATACACATCAATTAAAGAACTCTTAAATGAAAACAGCCTTACAGCTTCTTACATTTTGGGTTGGAGAGTAAGTCTCAAGCTGACCTTAGTTGCTTTTTAGTACCAAAGACAGACACTGATCTGCAAATGTGATTTCTTCAGCTTAAATTATGAGCTTTTAAAGCCACTTCTGTGATTATCTCCTGGAGTATCCCAAACAGCCCTCTGAACATTTCATCAAAAGGGCTGAGAGCTGCGGACTGAGCAGTACCTCCCTGAACATAGATGAGGCAAGAGAGGGTAAGATCAACTCACAGGCATTATAGAGAAGGTTTGTCTATACTGGATCAGGGAACACACAGGAACATAAAAGCCACCTGGAAGATCTCAAAAACAAGTGAGACAATGTGACAAAGGGTCTACACAGGTCTGCCATGGGAACAGCGGGTGGTATCGCCACTCTAGGCTTTCAACTTCCTGGTCCCTCTCCACACTCACATTCCAGTTTCATCCTAAACAAGACCGATTCCTTCTGTGAGTTTACCTCCTCTACCTTGAAGAATTCTTGTTAGGGCTGTTGCTGAAAGAACTTGGCTTGTTATCAACGCTCCTAAGCTTAGGAAATGGAAAACCTGTTGAGCTACTACGATGCATGAGCTTCCCACACACAGTTCCCAGAACTGCACCTGCCTTCCCAAGACCTGTTTAATTTTATATTAGATTCTGTGAGTACCCAGTACTCCTGTTTGCTTAAATCAGTCAAAGCTGAGATTCTGATGCTTGGAACCCAAGAAACTAGGCCAATAAAGGGTAAGTGGTCCAAGAGAAAAAGGAGAGAGCGCAGGGAGCACATGAAGACAGTCTGAGATTGTTAAGTCACAAGGGGGAGTGTACTGATGGGTGTCAAAGTACAGCTACATCATGAACGAGCATGTTTTTGTGTGTCCAGTTAATGAGCATCTCAATGATCAGGATGATATTAAGAGTTCACCCACACACCTCCTTCATCAGAAATAAACCAATGAGAATGAATGGCAGCAGCAGGGCACAATATGCTACTGGGAAAGTCAAGCAAGGATGACGAAAGCAGCAAACCAAGTATGTTACAATCAAACATTGTACAGGTTTATTGAAATTTAACCGTGAAATTCAAGTTATGAAACTCATTTGTACTATGTAAGTCATACATGCAGAAAATGTAACAAACAAGATAACCCACGAAGAGAAATACAGCCGGTCACCAATTCCTATGTTTTCAACAAGCACCTCAGAAAATGTGCACTGCAACAGTGAGCCAGATCCACTACAACCACATCAGCCCAATGGTGTGTGGTTTCAGATGAACAATTAACTGTTGTGTAGTCCTGTACTCTCATTATAAAGGCAAGTCCTATAGCCCAGGGAAGACCAGCTGCTCTGTCCCAGGCTAAGAACTAAGAAGGGTAGATTTCAGGCATGACTCAGATAAGGCAGCCTCTTTTCTTGCTAGAAGATGGTGGCAGAATATTTAATTTCTGTTTAATGTGAACTTTAGCAATCTAATTTAGAGAGATAAGAGCTATTTAAGACTACCTTACAATGCAAGCATATATATATATATATACATACATACACACAGGAAGTTGCAACAGAGATTTAAAGTGCATGCGCATATGTTCATAAAGAGATGTACACAGAGAATAAAATGCATTTTTATGGATATATACAGAGATGCACACACAGTTTTACATATATTCTACATCCTTTTGTGGAGACTTTTTTTTTTTTTTTTTTTTGCTTTTCGAGACAGGGTTTCTCTGTAGCTTTTGGAGCTTTTCCTGGAACTAGCTCTTGTTGACCAGGCTGGCCTCGAACTCACAGAAATCCGCCTGCCTCTGCCTCCCAAGTGTTGGGATTAAAGGCGTGCGCCACCACCACCCGGTTTTTCTGGAGACTTTTATTGCTTCTAGAAAGTATAAAAATTGAAGCTGTTTCAGCAGGTAAGAGCACTGTCTGTTCTTGAAGAGGAACTCGGTTTGGTTTCCAGTATCAACATGACAACTCACAACTATCCATAATTCTAGTCCCCAGGGATCCAATGCCCTCTTCTGACCTCTGTGGGCAACAGGCATGCATGTAGGGCATTTACATGCATGCAGGCCAACCACTCATACACATAAAATACAAATAAATAAACCTTTAAGAAATTAATTTTTAATAATCAGAATAAAATAGCCACTAATTTTTAATATACCATAGTAACTGGGTAGATTAAGAAAATATTGAGATCCACTGTGCTACAGGATAAGTGGACACAGGATTATGAAGCCTTGGCACTACTGGCATTATGGGAAAGACAATTCTTTGATGGGGGAAGCTATCCAATGTAGAGTGCTGAAGAGCACCCCAACCTCTGTCAGTAGTATCCCTAAGTTATGATACTAAAACTGTATCTTCACATTGACAAATATTCCTATGAGCAGAACTGAAAAGTACTGGTTTTAACATGACTACCAGAAAATAAATACAACTGCCAGCTATGATTTCACTGTAGCGTCAACGGTGATTCAGTAGAGCTACATCCCAGTTCTGATTCAAATACACGTCATGGCTAGAACTAGGGGAATGACACTGGTGTTTGTCTGCTAGGAGCTGCCCAATACAACAGTCATGTACCACTAGGGACAAATAAGCACTCGAAACACGGCTCTCTATAGTGAGCAATGGCATTAAGTACAAAACGCACTCTATCTTGAAGAATTCATGTGAAAAAAGTAAACCTCTCAACATTTTTATATTAAGTTATCTGACTTACCAGATGAAATACATTTTAAATCCATTTTACCTGCTCATCTTATGGTTTTAAAGTGTAGCTACTAAGAAACTTTACATATGTTATTTGTAGCACAACCCACTGAATGGCACTTGTCTAGACTTGACATGAGTTAGTATTATTCTTAACAGAATGAACCTTGAGTTTCTTGAGCCACAGAGAGAGGTCAGGTCAGGAGGTCCGATCATAATTCCTTGTGGTGCCGGGAAGACTCCTCTGTTTCCTTCGGCCAGTTACTCTTGTTCCAGCGCTTTATTCTAAGCACTTCAGCCGGTCCTCTTCTGGTTGTCGACGGACCTCCCTGGGGCTGCTCAGCACTCTCCTGCACCCCCTTTTCTTTCATACACTCCAGAACTTTCTTTGTGGGAGGCTGAGACGTAGAAGCATCCATCATACTTAGAAAATCAAAAGCTGGAAGTGGAGGTTTCCATTCCTGAGCAGATAAAATTGCTGGAAGGAAGAGACAACCAGAGTATCAATGATTAACAAAGATGAAATCACTGTATAAATATAGCTACAAAGTGCTTTGTTTCGAAATGCATATTTGTAGGAGGCCCCCATTAGCATCACTCATCAAATCCATGTGGGAAATGCAGTGTCAACTCAAGGGATTGGACTAGATAACTAGCGTTGGACACAATGTCAGCATGCTAGAACGTTCCAAAATCCCTGAAACAAAAGTCAAATTGTACAAGTCTGACTGAACTGAATAGACAAGAATGAGGCTTAATATGAAGAATTTCAGATGTCATGTAGTTAGTACATGTCTTACTTTGTTTTGCTCTTGTTGCTGTTATAACAGAATAGTTGATTCTGAATCATTTACAGAAAAAAAAAGTTTATTTGGGCTCATGGTTCTAGAATATGGGAAGTTCCATCAGGGGACACCATCTGAAGAGGACATCATAAAGCTTTAACTGTGGAAGCAGAAGGGGAGTGGGTGGGTATAGGAGAGAAAGAAGGGTCCAGTTCCTAGAGGAGCTAATCTAACGAAAGGCATTAACTGATTCATGAAGGCTCTCCCTTATAATCCAACACCACTTACTAGGACCCACCTTCCAATATGGCCAAATGTTGATCAAATTTCAATCTGTGTTTCAATGTAGACAAACCATAGCAAGAGAGGTATATTACAATTAAAACAAGTTATAGTTAAAGAGCCAGGCATGGTAGTGGACAGCTTTAGCCCCAGCACTCAGGAGGCAGAGGCAGGCAGATCTCTGGGAGCTGGAGACCACTCTGGTCTACAGAGTGAGTTCCAAGACAGCCAGGGTTTCACAGAGAAACCCCATCTCCAAAAATCACACCCCCAAAAAAAGCTTTAAGAAAAAATAATTTATAAAATTGAGCAGAAGAAAATAGTCACTTATAAAGCATTCACTCAGGAGTGGGGAGATGACTCAGTGGTTAAGTTCACTTGCTGCTCTTGCAGATGGCCTAGGTTCCAGTTCCCATTGCCCACACTGGGTGACTCACAGATGCTAGTAACTCCAGTTCCAGGGAACCCAACCCCTCTTCTGCTTTCTGAGGGCTCCTGCATGCACACAGTACACATACATACTCAGATGCGCACCTGTGTACACACTTACACATAGTTATAACAGGACCCCAGACTTAGGGCCCCGAGACCTCAGCACAACTGACTCCATGATGGAAATAAGGCTGTAAAACTCAGGCTGTAGACAGCACCACCTGCCAAAACTAAAACAAAGGCCTAATCCATCCAAGTCCACAGTTCTGGAAAGTCTCTAAATGCAATAACCTTGCTCTTTGACTTCTGCAGTTCCACTTCAGGCTAATTGTTCTTGTTAACTGAAGGATGTCAACCCAGAACATGGTCTGTGTCCTTAAAAGCTCACCCTGAGAAAGGCTCAGTGCTGCACTGGGATCCTACCCAGTATAGTCACTAGTCAGCTAATACTTTCTACTAGTAAAAATTTCTACTAGTTAAATCAACGTCTGAGCAGTCTTCTCTGGTGAATATTCCACAAGAAAGTAATAAATAAGAAATCATCCATATATACAATCCATCATATCCGTTTAGTAGATTAACATCTTAAAATTGTAGATTAAACCCTTAAAATTATAAACATCACCCACTCCAGTCTTGTCCTCCTAAAAAGTATCCTGTCTTAATCTTACTTATTTTATGAGACAGAGATCTCACAGTATAGCTTTGGCTGCCCTGGAACTTGATATGTAGAACACTCTGACCTTAAGCTCACAGAGATTTTCCTGCCTCTGCTTCCCAAGTGCTGGGATTAAAGGTGTGTAGCACCACATCTGACCTTCTAGTCTGTTTTTAAACATTTTTTAAAATATATGTATGCATTCTGGCTAGTTTTATGTCAGGCTGACACAAGCTAAAGTCACCTGAGAGGAGGGAACCTCAATTAAGAGAATGCCTCTTGGGCTTTAGGCAAGCCTGTGGAGCATTTTCTTAATCAGTGGCTAGCCCTCCATGGCCTCAGTGGCAGCCCTGCCTCTGGGTTCCTACCCTGCCAACTTCCTTTAATGACAGATTATGATGTGGAAGTGTAAGAGAAACCCTTTCTTCCCCAAGCTTTTTTGGCCATGGTGTTTATCATTGCAAAAGAAATCCTAAGCAGGTCCCACAGAGCTGATCTGCTCATTTAGACCAAACTCAGGCTGTTGGCTTCCACAGCAAGCACTTCACCAAGTGAACCATCTCCCTAGCTCTGAAAATTCTATGACTAATTCCAGAAAAAAAATACCTTCGAATATATTTAACATTGTTGCTCATACTAGTAATGCCTTAATCTTGAAGCATTTTCTGTTTTTAGGTTAACATCCTTTCCACACACTTTATGAAAACAAGTCCGTTTTTTAAAGTTAATTATAGACAGTAATAATTTTAAAGTGCCATGGAGTCAACCGAACTATAAATACTAAAGATTAGATAATTTCCCTTAGGTGAGTGCCATGCAGTGAATCTTCATACTGTTTTCAAATACTGGTCATACTGTGTAGAGAATGACAGACTTTGGGGAACTTAGCCCTAAAAGGGATGTCTTTATCAACTTCTTCCCCTTGATGCTCACTAATCTATGCAGAAGAGGAGTCAGAAAGACTGTAAGAGCCAGAGGGGAGGGATGAGTCAAGGAAATAGCATCTTCCACACACAACAGGCCTGATACACATATGAGGTCACAGAGACTGGGACAGCACGAGTCTAAACCAGGCAAAACCCCAGCAGAGAGAAGGGGATGTGGACACAAAGGTCCATCCCTAATCCAGGAGCTACTTGCAATAGAAACCTGCTGGGCGAGGGAAGATCAGTGTTCTCCAGTGGAGAGTCACTACGTCTACCCACCACGCTCCACAGTAGGCCCATGCCCAGAGTAGCTGTCCAAAACAAAGTGGACTCCGTGGTCTTCTGTTGTTGTTTGTTTTGGTATTTTTTTGTCTTACTGGTTATTTTGGTTTTGTTCTTTTTAGTCTGTTTTGATTTTTACTTTGTTGTTATTGTTGTTTGTTGGTTGGGTGGATGGGTTTGTCTTTTACTTTTTTAGAGAGAAAATTAATATGAAGTTAGGTGGGTAGAGAGTTAAAAGAATCTGGGAAAAGTTGAAGGAAAAGTATGATCAAAATACACTGTATGAAAATATTTTAAATAATAAAATACTGATCCTTAGATGAGAAAACTGATTAAAGTTGATAACTTATGAGCTACATTAGCTAATCAAAAAGTTTATTAAAAATTTAGTTGGCCTAATTAAAATATTTTTGAGAAAGAAACTAAGTAAACATATGAAGTAAGCTTTTAGAAATAAGTTGTGATAGGAGAATTTATATGATGTTTACATGCAAAAATAATAAATGCTCTAAAAATACAAACTTGCACATCTCCTACAAATCAAGCAATCACCTTTGTAAGGTTCAGAGTACAAATGAAATACAGTTATTAGAGCTGAAAAGCTCAAACAAAAATCTGCACTGCTCATATGCCGTGCATCTACACTTACTGACAATTTCTTCTACTCAACTATACCAACCTCGGCACATCACGGGGGCATTAAACTATGTTACTCATGGAATTCAGGCTTCAAACTGGTACTGATAAATTACTAGATTACAAAGTAAACAATGGATGAAATTCTTACCTGAATGAAATGAACAGGCAAGGGTAAGAGTGACTATGTGCAGTTGGCAATATCACTTAAATGTTTATTGAAGTGTCTTTAAGGAAAGTCTAGTTTAAGGGGAAGAAACAGGCAATTTTTAAAGGCTAACCCCTGGAGCTTGACATTTCAATGCTGCTAATTATTGCTCAGGGAAATATAGAAAGGTCTTAATGTTTTCAACTGAAAACAAATCTGTTCTCTGATCATGTGGCCGATACATTATTCATGAAGTTATTAAGGACATAAAGAATAGTAGTAAACACTTCTTGACCCTTTATTATATGCCAGACATTATTTGCTCAATCCTTAAGTAACAAAAGCATAATAATCTTCCCATGGCCAGGGCAGAGAGAGACTGAGGGACTGAACAAACTTACACACCAGCTCTCAGTAAAAATGGCCAGGGGCCACAATCTCACCTGTGGTGCAGGTCACTCTGGGAATATTCACTGTATTCCCAGAAGGTCACTACAACCAGCCCAGCTTCTGACCGTCTCTCGAAGCATGGTTAGCAGAGGCCTGTCTAACAAAGAGTATCCAGTCTGGCTAGCACAGAGGGACACAACACACAGGGGTGTGCCATTAATTAAGTCTTATATGCTGCAGGAGTAACTTAACAGAAACACAGACACACAGAAATGATAGAGACCCTCACTAGGTGAGGCGGTAAAGACATTAAAAACTGCACAGAAGGATACCAGACTCTCAGAAAACTCTCAAAAGGACTATGATTCTTTCAGGAAAAACTGGCAATAGTTGTGGTAACAGAACCAAAGCTCCTGGGATGTCCTTGCCAGGAAGACCTGAACACAGATAGTACCTTCAAGTTTATACGTTACAAACTTTCTAAAAATAGCCTTACTTGACTGTTAAGTAACTTTGTGATGTATCAGACTAGGAACTGTGCATCTCTTTGCGGAGCAAAGGAAAAACCAACAGAAAGCATGGAAACTGGGTCATGAGCTCATGGCTGTGTTTTGAGCGTCTGCCATTTCTAAAGCAGAACTATTTGAGATACACCCATCTCTGCTTGAAGAGTCCATAGGGCTTGCACCCGAGAGCAAAGTGGCAGCACTCTCATGACCCTGCAAGGAGGCGATGCAGTCAGGACAACAAGCAGAGTGCAGGAGCTACAGATAAAAAGGTGCACCCTTGTATGTAAGAAAGGACCAGGAGCCTCCTTCCACATTATTACTGATGCTAAATAGGCAATTTTCTCCATTTCTAAGAAAATATTACAGTCAGTGAACTACCTTAGAAAGTCATACAAAAGCATCAACAAGTTATCAGCCTAAAGGGATATAGGATAGCCAAAACAATTTAGAGAATAAAGAATGCTGTCAGAGGAATTAATGTCTCAATTGAAAAAAAAACCTACTCCAAAGCAACAGTAATGGTGTAGTGTGACCACAGACATGTAAATGAGCAGTGCGGTAGAACACAGACAGGGACATGTAAATTATTTCACAGTAGCATTATTTATAAGAGCCAAAAATTGAGGGTGACCTATCACATGATGAACAGTACACACAATGTAGTGTCTTCACATGGTGAAATATTATCTGCCCATAAATAGCAATGACTGCTTATCCATGATATAGCATGGTTATTCTTTGAAATCTGCACCCCAAGAGATGGTCAGACATAAACACCCACATATGATATTATTCATTAGTACTACCGGTTAAATATTAAAGCTAGAATAGTTTGTGGATGCTAAAATGTCGAGATATCTATATTCCTATGTTCACTATTGTAATATTCTGTCCTGTCTCTTTAAGAGACAAGCCATGCTCACTCCCTTCCAGCCTCAGTCTTGCTCTCCCCGTCCCCCTCTCTCAGAGAGGCTGCCTCTCTTCCCCTCTCTCTCTCTCTCTCTCTCTCTCTCTCTCTCTCTCTCTCTCTCTCTCTCTCTCTCTCCCTCCCTCCCATTTTTCCTTCCCCTCAATAACCCACCTAATAAATGTTCAACTTTATTCTGCATGGTCTATGACTTGTCTCTCACCCGCCCTCAGCCGCCACATGGCTAGTGGCAGCTAGCCACCAGAACACTGCCGGGGACCCACAGCCACATGGAGACATGCCAGCGTGGTCTCGTATACCCGCCCTGCCCGGGACTGGCTGCTGTCCCCTGCCCGCTGGGGAACTTGAGACAAAAGCATTACATTTTGGAGCAGTGACTCGGACAGGCTCTCCCACTCCAGTTGGGATCCTGAACCAGGTTTTTTTTTCCTACTCCCACCACTGGCTTCCCAGCTTCCATCAGTGAGTCTCCCCGATTCTGCTATGGTTGCTTCCCTCAGCTAAAATCGTGTTTGGACTGACCTGGGGTCAGTCAGCCCGCTTGCACAGTACATTCTGTGCGGTGCATTCGACAGATTCTTCTTTCTCTTTTTTTCCATTTCCTTTCCTTTTTTTTCCCCTCACCATAAAAGGCCGCTCAAGCGGCCTCTGGCCTCTCTGGCTTCTGAGTCACCCAGACCAGATCCAGCCAGGCCATAACACCCCACCCAGGGTCAAGGGACGCCCGCCCATGGGTCCCTGCGGTGTTCGTGCTGATTCACACCCCGCCCACAGTCGAGGGACGCCTCACTGTGCACGCTTGGTGGTATTTCGCGGGTTTACACAATTTCTGCCTTTGGTAGCAGTCATGCATGTCCGTCCCCTAGCCTTTTTTTCAATTCCAGCCGTGGCATGGTGCAGTTTTTCGGTTCCAGCTTTTTGCTCCCCTCTGCGGCTTGTGGCAGGGTGGCCTCTAGGTCTCTCTTATTAAGCTTAAAATCCCTACATCTCAAAAACTGTGACTTTTCCATACAACATGTGACCACGCCACTTTCACTGGGGTTGGGGGTCAGGTGACTTCGTCGCCATCTTGGCTGAGAGCCAGGTCAGGTGACCAAGTTCCACCATCTTTACTGACCTAGGTATTCCCTGCCTGGTTCTTCAGTGTTAACTCTCTTACCTTACCACCGAACCAGGTCAAGTGACCAGGTTCTCCCATCTTTACTAAAGTATACCCTGCCTTGTCCCCTGGTTTACTTATGTTTTTGTCTCTAAATTCCTCTTGCTGACTCTGTTGTATGTATGTTTTATACAGTGGCATGCCTTTGGTAGGACCATCCACTTTGCCCAATTCCTGCTCACTCTCTCTCTGTGTGATCATACATGTAACTTAAATCTTAAATGCACCTATGCTTAATGTTATAATTGTTCATTGCATTTCATTTCAGACTACAAAAACAGTAAGTCTCATGTTTTAAACTGGTATGTACTTTTAAGTTTCTTGCAAAATATACTAAGCTGTTCTCTACTATTGTCAGTTCTGCCATTACCCTTCTATTGCAAGCAGTTTTTTCTTCTTTCTGTCATTTTACAAGTGTAAATCTTACCTGTTAAGTTGAGAGCCAATGCAGTCAAGCTCAGACCCAGCTCTCCAGGCAGATTCTAAACTGTAGTTATACCTAATAAACAGCCCTCAACTGCTCAGAGATCTGGAAAATATGGCATTTATTAAAAAAAAACTTTTCATAACAAAAAAACATAGGTTGGCTCCTAGCAGCAGCACTCTACTTCCTCCAAAGAAGACAGAAGACAAATGGGCACAGAACAACGTCCATCTGCAATTCGCTGCAACTGCCAAGTGCTGACCATTGGGAAAAACTGCCTTTCATCTAAACTAAAGATCTCTAGACATGGATAGAATCGCTGGAATCGACAGCCTAGCTGCTCAGGTCAAGGTAGGCTTGTCTTCCTACATATTTCTTAGCCCACAGGATCTTCTGCAGCCTGGCAGGCCCCGTGCTAAACAGCAAAAGGCAAATGCAACCTTCAGCAACCATGGAGGACCTTGAGCAGTAGCTCTAGGTGCCAACCAAGTAAGTTCTCTGTCATTTTTTAATCAGTAACTCAAGTAAAAATTTTATCCTTCTCAAAGATCTCTGATGCAGTCTGATAGCTGAGAGGTTTTGTCAGTTTAAAAGAACAACCTCACCAGACAAATTTCAAATCAAATTTCTCTCTCATGCTGCCTTCCATAGTCTTAAAAATACTTTTCATTGTGCAAAAGTATCTGTCACAGTCATTCTGACATAAATATGCTGTTTATACAATGTATATGTCTAAAACTTCTGTTTTCACAAACCCAAAGAATTCTTGTGAGTTCCAGGGAACCGAATTGAAGGATCCACCTTAAACAGGTCAGATATATCCCCCTCAATCCCCTGGACCTAAATTTTTTTTCCTTAACTTAACTTTGTCCTCTGCTCTGCCAATACCTCAAACAGGTATAAGAGACACCAGACATTTCCACACAACAAACACCGGACAGGAGCAAAGAGACCATGCCAGGATGTGACCAGCACCCAGCCTTCTATGGTTCCCCCGCAAAGATGACGCCCACCAATAAGCGGGAAGAAGCCTTGAGAATTCGCCGACCCAATTCCTTTAACCTGTGGTGTCTAATCTCCTGCTTTTTATTATAAAAAAGAGGTGGGTATGTAATGTTCTGTCCTGTCTCTTTAAGAGACAAGCCACGCCCATTCCCTTCCAGCTCCCAGCCTCAGCCTTGCTCTCCCCTTCCCCCTTTCTCAGAGAGGCAGCCTCTCTCCTCCTCTCTCTTCCTCTTTCTTTCTCTCCCTCTCCCCCACTCCGTGCACATTTCATCAGGCCTGTGAGCACTGTCCTCCTCTAATAAACTCCTAAGTGGGTTCATTCCTGTCTCGTGTCTTCTTCCCACTCGCGCCAGACATAACAACTATAGCATTATTCATTAATTGCCATGATTTGAATATGACCTGTGTCTGTCAAAAAACAAATGAATAATGAATGGTGAGTGCAAACAATGGGATGCTATTTGTTCTTTAAATAGAAGGAAATCATGTAATTTGTGACAATGCAGATGAACCTTAAGGGCATGGCACTTAGCAAATTACTCTGGGTATAGAAAGACAAATACAACATGACCTCACTTAAATGAAGAAATTTAAAATAACCAAACTCAACAGAAGTAAAGAAACCCGAAGTTATGGAGGGAGGGAAACTACAAATGGGGAGATGCTGGCCAAAGAGCACAAAACTTGTTAGACAGAGAAAGTTTTCTGGAAGTCTGCTATAGATCAGGGACTGCAGTAAACAGTCCATTACACAAACACGAAAATTCCTAACGTAGACTTTTCTCTGTGTGTTTACGTGTGTATGTGTCTGTCTGTGTGTGCATGCAGGTACATGTGTACATGCATATACACTTGGAGACCACAGGTTGACCTGAATCTTTGTCCACCTTAACTTTTGAGGCAGAGTCTCCTGTTGGAACTCAGAGCTTGCAGTTAGCCTAGTTAGCCAGTTAGCTGTAGGGATCCCCCACCTCTGCCTCCTGTGGGCCGGTGTTTCAGGAAGGCAACCTCACCCGGCCAGCGTTTATGAAGGTGTTGTGGGTCCAGATTCCTGTCCTCAAGCCTGTTTTACCTGGTAAGCCATCTCTCCAGTCCAAACAGTAGATTTTAAATGATCTCATCAAAAAAAAAAAATATTAAGTGTGAGGTAACAAATGTTAATTGGCTTGATTTAATCATTCCCCAATACATGTGTATATTAAATTATCATGCACATCATAAATATAGAGATTTCCATTTGTTGGTTTCTAAAATTGTCTCTGGGGCTGGGTAGAGTGCTCAATGGTTGGAGTCTCTTTGGACTAACATCAAAGTTGAACAGACCTGGTGGCTGCCTATAATCCCAACACTTAGAGGGCACAGAAAGGGGATCCTAGGGCAAGCTGGCTAGACTAGTCAGGATAGTAAGCTCTGGGTGGGAGAGATCCTATCTCAATTAATGAGGTGCAGAGCAGTTGAGGAAGACATCTAATGTCAACTTACCTTAAATTATCCCATCTATCTTTTGCAAAAGATATCTTTTTATCTTTCTCTATTTCTGTATACCTTACTTTTACTCTTACTGTGGCTGACTGTGTAGCTGGGTGGCTGGCCACTTATGCCCTAATCGATCTCTCTTGCTCCTCCTCTTTTTTCCCCTGCCCAGATTTCTACTTCTATTTATTCCCTCTGCCTACCAGCCCCACCTATCCTTTCCCCTGCCTCACTACTGGCCGTTCAGCTCTTTATTAGGCCATCAGGTGTTTTAGACAGGCACAGAATCACAGCTTCACAGAGTTAAATGCAGCATAAACAAAAGCAACACACCTGAAAATAATATCCTACAGCAACTCACTTCCTATAAAACTAGGTATTTTCTTACAGTTATAGAAAGGCAACAAATTTCATGCATAAGGAAAGACTGTATGCAGACTATCCTGTGACACTTGTGATTTAAAGATGTATGAAGGTGGCACATTTGACTTTGGCAAGTCAATGTTCCCAATATGACAATTTTTTAAAGTAGACACTGGCAATGTACACAAGCAACATGGACTCGACAAATCAGTATCCTAAAGAAAGAGGCCTTAGTAGGTGAGGCAGAGGTCTCCGTTCGGGACTCGGGGACTCAGACTGTTCAGTCTGTTCACTACGGTGTGCAACCAATACATTAATACTTATACAGCAATATAAACATTACAGCCTTACTCATTCTCATCTTTATTAGTTATGATTAACATTAAAAGCTATGCAACATGGAACCGAATAGAAGACCCAGATATCAATCCACACATCTTTGAACACCTGATATTTGATAAAGAAGCAAAAAATCAAATGGAAAAAAGAAAGCATATTCAACAAATGGTGCTGGCAGAACTGGATATCAACATGTAGAAAAATGAAAAAAGACCCATATCTATCACCATGTACAAAACTCAAATCCAAACAGATCAAAGACCTCAATATAAAGCCAGCCACACTGAACCTTATAGAAGAGAAAGTGGGAAGTACACTTGAATGCATTGGCACAGGGAACCTCTTCCTAAATAGAACCCCAGCAGCACAGACACTGAGAGAAACAATTAATAAATGGGACCTCCTGAAACAGAAAAGCTTCTGTAAAGCAAAGGACAAGGTCAACAAGACAAAACGACGGCCTACAGAATGGGAAAAGATCTTCACTAACTCCACATCAGACAAAGGTCTGATCTCCAAAATATACAAAGAACTCAAGAAATTGGACACCAAAAGATCACATAATCCAATAAAAAAAAATGGAACACAGACCTAAACAGAGAACTCTCAACAGAGGAATCTCAAATGGCTGAAAGACACTTAAGGAAATGCTCAACATCCTTAGTCATCAGAGAAATGCAAATCAAAACAACTCTGAGATTCCATCTTACACCTGTAAGAATGGCCAAGATCAAAAACACTGATGACAACTTATGCTGGAGAGGTTGTGGGGAAAAGGGAACACTTCTGCATTGCTGGTGGGAATGCAAGCTGGTAC